>OY776277.1:86273786-86280603 GCA_963675445.1 Linnaemya vulpina | reverse complement strand
AATTGTTAATAAATGCATGTGTCATCCTCACTTGCACATTCCACCACATTAAAACGAGTTCGTGGCCGTCACTGCTGGTTTAAGGTCTTTCTTAAAATCTAATAAAGCTTAGGCATTTTTTATTTATTTAAATCAAAAATAGACTAAAACTAAACACAAAAGCGAGACATTAAAACAACAATAAGCCTTTACAAAAGGAGCAGGTCATTACTTTTATTCAACCCTTCCAGCGCTATACCATCGTCATTGAAACAGGCCGACAGTAATTAGCACAACCACGCACTAGTGCTGACCGAAAATATTTGATACCATATTCGTGAATGATTTTGGGATCTTAGGCTTCTTGTGTTAACTAATTCAGTATTACTTGAAGTATGAAATTATCTCTCGCTTGTAAGACTAAATCCGTGGTCTATTTATCGATAGCTAGGAGTAATAAAAAACTATATTTACAATCATATCCTTTAGTAAATTAAAAGGATATGATTAAAGCTTTGACTATGAATCTACAGGTCGTGATTACAATTCGGTACTGAGTCATGCATGTTGGACCGAATCGCTCTTATCTAAGCTAAGAAGCCAAAGAATTCAAGTTAGGCTACGCACTCAGTCATCAATGTGGTATCGAATTTTTCTGGGAGCATCGGTCGCTGAACATTATCAGCATCCTTCATTAGTATAGAAGCAAAAATTAAGGTGGAAAATAGCTACAACAAATGCTACTTTCTAATTTCGGCACATGCACTGCATTTGTAGAGGTCAGCTCCTGCGTGCTGATATAATGACAAATAAAATGGCTACTACAAATTTTTTTTTTCAACTTTCACCAACTATCTTTCCAGCACCATGCATTGGTAGGACTAATAGCAGGAGTACGATTGCATTAGAAAATTTAAAAAAAAAAACTTTATAACCTGCAAGACAAACAGACATGTCACATAACTTTTGCAAAACCATCGCAAAGGTTTTTTATTCCGATCGGGATGGTTTAATTTTGTACTTGGATTTTCGATAGTTAATTTTTTCAGTTATCAGAACTTAATGTACATTTTTCACGTAATATTACCCATTAACACATTGATGTATTAATGAGTAATATTCGCTGTCAAATCAAAAGAGAATCGACGTATTTTATTCCATCTGATCTTTGCTTTTTACAGTTTTTTGTATAGTTAAACAAGAATATTTTGTGAATCGCCGTTATTAACTCTTCAACTTAATTTCAATTTTGCTCATTCCGTTTTCCCAAATTTTACCAAAAAATTCACTGTTGTCACGTACTGTTGTCGCATGCTATTAGTCACGCTTTCCCACCTTAGTTGAGCAAGTTAATATGTACGATTCGCATTGCAGTTAAAACTTGCAACACGATAAGGAAATGATCGTGAAATTTCTGATCATTGAGTTACTGCATTCCGTACCCTCCCGGTTATTTCCGTCAGCAATGTGATTGCCAGGACAACCCGCGTGTCTCGGCACCCATACAATTGTCACCCTCTGACTCGCTATCTCATTTGCAGACAGTCAGCATTCAGCTTATAAGGCAAATTTTCGATATAAAATTATAATACATATATAAAATTTTTTACATGCCAAGCGCTTCAAAGTATTACAAATTGAGAAATGAATGAGAACTAACAAATACTAACAAAAACATTTGTTTTGTTTTACGATCAAAACGTTGCAGAATAAAACAAAACTTGAACCAAAACAATCTTAAGTAAAAGGAAGATGAATAAAATTGAAATAAGATATCTATACAATTATTTAAAAAAATTCAAAACATGTTTGATTTTTCCGATTGTAGCAACAACAACAAAATTTATTATGAATATGTTTTAATGCTCTCGGTGCTCTGCTGTGATTTGCAATTTCTTTACTTTATTATCGTGTTTTGTGATGATCCTAGATACATTTTAGTGGGTGTCATATTTCGTTATTTATGTTTACAATGAAGTTATTGTGCTTGGAAGTAGATGCAGTTGAACACAAAATTTTCAAAACATTTTGTGCAGCCCTCTAATGAGCACATATTTTTAGAAATAAAGTGGGGATGTGTTGACACAAAGGAAAAGCTGGAAACAATTGATTTAAACACACAATGCCAGTTTTGTCATTTGATTGAATGCTTAAATGATTAATGCTACAGTTGTTTACCCCTCTTTTATGCTGCCACATAAGCAATAAAAAGTGTAATGACTTTTTAAACTCTTTTTTGTTACAACAACAGCAAAATAAATCCTTCTGCTCTATTATTTTCAATTTTGCAGGTTATATAATCAAACCATCTAAAGACTATTTAAATCCTTTTTATTTCGTTTAGTATTATTTGTGTATTTGTTATTTTTTTCTCTTCTAGTACTTTTTTATATTATTCTATTTGTGCTTTTATCGTACAGCTAGTTTATTTAATCGGAAATGCAGTTAAAGAATGCATGCTGTTATGATAGTCAAATGTGGGTACTGAATTTATAGCACTAAAGATTCGTATTGTAAGAATTTCAGAAATTTTAGATTTTTTAGTAATTAATGTTATAGGAAAAAATAATTCTTGAAATAAAATTTAAAACAAATAAAACTGTAAAAAAATCTTTAAACAAACACAAATCTATCGATAAAAATTGTTTTGCCTATTTGTAGTAATAAATAATTCAGTATTTCAGTTAATATAAAAAATAGAGATGAAATAACTAATTTGCAAGAGAAAATATAAAAAAGCGATAGTTCATAAAGTTATCGATATAAGAAGACGCATTATTACATAAACAACACTTTAGGAAAAATATTAGGCTTATATTGGAATATCAACTTCAATTTGTACACTATTACTTTACACACTTCTGTAGAATTTGAAATTGTTTATCTGTATGTGTTTGTTTTGATACTATATCTGTATTTATATAGAGGAAAATAACGTGTTTTTACTAACGTGATGTAGTGCAATTTCTCATCAAAATGTAAATGAGTGTATGTAAGTGTATAATGTAAATGCAGTTCGTGCAGCAATACCAGTAACATATTTGTATGTACAAGAGGTTCATTCCTTAATTCAAGTTCAAATGTCGTTGATATTTGCAGTTCATTTTATATGACACCAACGAAGGCGAAAATTTATTCGAAATGGAAAGAGAATTTAATAAAAAAAATAATTTGAATACTCTTTTGCTACCGTTTTCCATTACATGTCAGGGTATGTTTATTGCTCCTTCTCAAGGTCTAGCGAACAAACATATAAGTGCCTAGTAACTATTAAATAGAAACAATAAGGGAATGTTAACTAAGGAATTAAAGTGGATAAGTTACCACAAAAGCTGTTTAAGTAGTTAGATAGATAAAACTGTTGTATTATTGTTAAATGATATGCAAGCATTTTAAATATGTAGATGCATTCATATCTCTGCAATTGTTATACGCCGAATGTAAATTTTTTATATTCGAGAATATGAATACGAGTAAGCATTCTTCGCGAATACAAACAGTATATGTAGAACTTAGAGCTATACATATATATATATATATATATATATATATATATATATGTATATATATATATATATATATATATATATATATATATATGTATATATATATATATATATATATATATATATATGTATGTATATATATATATATATATATATATATATTTATATATATATATGTGTATATATATATATATATATATATATATATATATATGTATATATATATATATATATATATATATATATATATATTATAGAAATTTTATTTTAAAAAAGAAATCCTGTTCGAACACATTAAAATTACAAAACAAAAGTTCTCTTAAGAATAACATCAAAAATTTCTGTAACAAATTAATATCAACACAAATTTACATATTGTTAATTATATAAAATAAATAAATAATAATCATTTCATTTTCCGAATAATTTTGAACTTTTATAATAATAAAAAATTATATTCGAATAGCTTTGAAATATTAAATACAAGAAGGACAACAATCACAAAACAATCTTTAAAAGAACAAAAAAAGAAAACAAACTAAAGAATGTTATTATTATAAATATTAAAGATAATATAAATAAATAGAAACTGTTATGGCATTCAACAAGGCACGTGACAAGTAGTAATAAACAAAAATACACATGAATAGTGACGATGTAAGTGTGGCGGCTTTTGAAAAAAGCTATTCTGCTCTGCTGTGTAAGTTGAGCAATGTTGACTTTCTCTTGTGCTTTGGAATATCTTTCATAATTGAATTTAATTATACACTTTGATTTGTTTGTTGTTTGGATGTACACATATACTCGCGTAAGCATGTCTTTATGTCAGAATTCGATGTGGGGAATGTCAATTTCGCGAATGCGAACACCAGTGTCTGAAATAATATTCACGAATATTATAATTAAAATATAAAGACCTTTAATTGGAGCTCTATTGGCAACCACAAAATGTAATATTAGCAATGTGGTATGGAAAATAACTGAAGTAACTAATGGATTCCAATGACCCATAACAAATTTTCATATTTTCTTTTTCTGTCAAACTGATTACATGTCCATCCTTTTTCATCTTTGTTCCTTTTACATTTTTAAATACTCTTAATATTCTACTTCCTACCGTTTTGGTTTATATTGATTAGATTTAGTTAATATTGCGGTTTTAATTTTTAATTTATCTCTATAAGTTTTAGGTCAAATATTAATTTAAAAGTCTAAAAATGTGCCTTTTTAGTTATTGCTTTATCTATCTATAGCAGAAAATATTGTCAAATCTAATTTGTAAACTAAAATTGCTTTTAGTGCAAAGAATTTTATAGAATACTTATATGGAAATGATGTTTTGCGACACTCCTTACAATTAATTGCTTATTATGGCATAAAGAATTCTTTTATATATGATGAAAACTTTAACGTCATAATCATATAAGTGTCAACGAATTATTGTTATTTTATTTTTTATTTTTTTAATTCCTTTATGCCATTATATTTTCTATAGATATTCAGCACACTTCCCTATTTCTCACTTTATGTAAAAAACTCTAAAACTAAAATATTTAGACAGTCTTGATATGTGTAAAATTTAATCAACAATAAAAAGAGATCCGAAGTTAAAAACAACTTGGGGAAAAGCATTGCCAGAAAAGTGAAAAACAAAAAAGCATTGCAAAAAGTCTAAATGGTCTGCAAAAAAAAAAATGGGTGTTTATCGGAAGCAAACAATGAACGCGAAAACATAACATTCGCTTTTGAAGAATAAAAATAACAAAATAAGATTGCAGACAAGCAACTGCAACAAAAAAAAATGCAATTAAAAAAACAAGAAAAAACTAAAGTTCATGCTTTGAAAACTTCAAAGTAAAACAAAAATGGAATAAAGCAGTAAAATATATTTCAATCCGATTAGAGAAGCATGGCTTGGTTGTTACGTGTGTACAACAGCAAACTTCTATGAAACAAAGAGCGATATCTAACTGATATTGGTAATTTCTAATTCTTTGGTTTGCATGAAGAGTGACTTATATTCACTTTAAACGAGGTTTACGTTGGTTCAAAATGCTTGATGTATAAATTTGTATACAAACTCGGGGAAGACCTCTATAAAGCAGTAAATTGAAGATGACAGAGAAATATAAGAAGAGCAAAAATTTTTAATAGCCACTTTCTTTATTCAGCGTTTTTCGCTTATAAATTCGACAGTTTTTAATAGATCAAAAAAATAAAGCTGAATTTTTTCTTAATTTTTTACAAACTGTCGAATTTGAAGGCGAAAAACGTCAGCGTAATCAGGCTGATTATGTATTTTAATTAAAATTTCGCCACTCTCCGTACATATATACATATAGTAAAATGCAGAAATATTTTGAATTAAAAATATTGAACCTATGCTGTTATCACTTAAAACGGTGAAAAAGTGCTACTGTTGTTAATGTTGGCTTTGTGCAGCCCTTTTCTTTTGTATTACATTTGAAGTATTAACGTATACATGTAAATACTACTGTGTATGTAGATGTGCAGAGTAATCGAATCAAAAGAATCATAAGTTTGGGATGGTATCGATTACATGTGAGAGTAATTTTAAATGCTATGGATTAACGTTGTTTTTGCTTTCATAATTTAGTTTTTCACAGACGCTGTATTTGTGCAATACTATACATACGTTTGCATGTATGCAAATTTGCCAAGCGAACATTGTTTACCTCGTTTTAGTCGATGAATCACATTTCTCAAGTCTCAAAAGAAAGATTCAAGTGCTTCGACTTCATAAGACAGTGTAAAAGATACTTTATAAGAGACCCAGCTGGTCTTATAATTTATACCACTTACTTCTGACCGAAAATGGAATACAACACTCATGTGTGCGGTGGTGCTTCGAAGTCTATTTTCAAGTTTCTCGCCCGTGTGCAAGAAATAGCGAAGAAAGTAATTGGAAATCTCAGGGTAGCCAACTCCATTGACTCTCTTGATCATCGGTGAAATGATACGTTTCGTTTATCGTTACTATAATAGGATGTGCTACAATGAAATCACGGAATTGTTCCCGAAACCGTTTAATTTTTACGCTGAACCCATTTTTGAGAGAGAGAGAAAGAGAGAGAGCATGCATTTGCGGTTGATATTCCAACGAATTGCAGAAAGCATTACAGAGAGAACTCTTTCTATGGAACAAACTACCTGTAGAGGTCTTCCCCGCTACTGTCAATTTGAGAAGGGGAGAAAGCGTAGCTAGCAACGTGCCTATAAATTTGACTGGTTCGGCTGAAGTGAAGCCGCAATGGCGAAAACTGAACATGTATAACAACTCAAAAAAAAAAAAAAAAAATACAGCTGAGAAA
>OY776277.1:86243786-86268786 GCA_963675445.1 Linnaemya vulpina | reverse complement strand
GGTCATCGTTACGTTCGTTACTTTGTTGTCGCAGTAGTCATCGCTGACGTCGTCGCGTCGTGTATGTTTGATTTCTTATTGAAGAAAAAATAAATTAGAAATTCTCTTACAGTGGAAAAAGTTTATAAATATAATCAAATGTAATTATTAAAAAAAAAATTTCAAGAATATGGTTTAACAAATGTTTGCGATGGTTTGGAAAATAAATGGTGAAAATATTTCAATAATTTACTGCAGGTGTTTTTGAAAACAAAAAGCGAAGAAAAAGATACTTCAGTTTTTTTTTTCTTTTACTTATTGCAGACAACAAAACTCGTCATACATTTATTTTTTTATATTTTTTTTGTTAATGGTCGACGCCGTGACACTTTAATCTTAACACACATCAGTGTTGCCATAGTCAACATTAATTATACGGCATTAAATCAAAGTTAAAGTTTTTTTAATAAAACAAAAACACTTATTATGTACTATGTGGAAAAAAAATATTAAAGAAAAATTCATCCAATGCTGCAAAATAATTATCAAAGTGTGCTGAGATAAGAATATTCACAGCCTAATCATTCAAGTCGCAGCATCTAGTTCTAATGTAAAATCTTTTGGGAATATAACTACTCTGTTTGGTTCATAATTATAACGTATTCTCTACAACTCGGTTACTTTTTGACGTATTGTTTTAGTTGTAAGTAATGAAAATTTAAACATAAGCTTAATAGCAGGGATGAGAATTTCGTATTGTCAAAACTTTTAGTAGCACCATGAAAATTCTGCTATTCCTCAGCATTAAATGATTACTGAAATGTAATTTATTCGTTACTAGTGTATCCAGCTGAATACTATCAAAAACAAGCACGTTAAATCTGGGGAGACTTACGAAAATATAAATGCTACGGTCTAAGAATACTAATCAGCTTGTTTTTATATGAAAAACATAGTGTTCATTCCAGTATATTTTATATTGTTTAAAATATGATTGTGCGACAGAACCGTTTCTAATATGAAAATATTTGATTTTTACTTGGAAAAAAATCAAATAAGTAGCTGGATATTATTATTCTATAACAGCAACAAATATAATATCAAAGAAAATCACAAGAAAAATATATGCTCCCATATATGGGAAATAATATAGAAACCGGCAACACTAACATATACACACTAGGTATTGGAGCTCCCCTCATTTCCTTGTCTTGGCTTCATATTTAGTTATTTTTCTTTGTAGTTCAACTACTACTAATTATACTGCTCTCTACGTTTTATTTCCTCTCCTTTTTTTATTTTCGCTGTCTTATAAAAAATCTTAAATAAACCGCAGTTGGAATGTGTGTTTGTATGTGAGTCTGAGCTATAAGAAAAGAAGTATATTTTCTTCATTGAAGTTATTATTATCATATAAAATAACAAAACATATTGTGGGCGTTAAAAAAAGTAACTCTTAAAATGAAAATTAATGTGCTAAAAAGTTTGACAGTTAAAAATTATAGAGTTTATTCAGGAAAATTTCTTTGAATAAATCTTTAAGATTCTATTTTTCTAATTGGTGTGTGAATGTAGTTTTTTTTTATTTTATGTCATACTCTCTTTTTCCTATATCCCTTCCTTTTCTCTTTGAGTTACTCTCTTAGTTAATATATTTATTTTGCCTCCATATAAGTTTTTGACAATGTAAATCGTAAAAAACTTGAATTTTGCAACAAACAAAACATACATAGATGTCATACACATAAACTGTGCATATGTATACAAAACTACGTTTTCTAAAATATTTTTTTCAACAGCAAAATATTCTTATTGGGATAGTTTGTGCTGTTTTAATCAATATTCAACTCTAAATGTTGACATACTTATGTACATATATTTGTACAATGTGGCAAACTTCCATCTGTAATCTTGTTCATATGGATATACTTTCATATAAAAAAGTTTATAGAAATGAATTCATAGTTCATGATAATATGTAACAACTTACAATGTAGTTTCAATAATATTAAACCAAACGCAGTTTTGTTTTGAATTGTAAAGAAATGTGATTCTCTTTCGATTGCAAAATATTACAGTGTTTTTCCGATTTTACGAATTTCGGTTAATCTATTTGTACTTTATGTTGCAAGCAAACAAAAATGTTAATTATAATAGCGGGGAAAATTTATTAAATTACTTTGAGTACATGTTTATAATATAAAGTTCGTAGAAAGGATTTGTGCAGAAGGAGGATGCTTTCACTCAATTACATACATATATGTATATCTGGAATTTAAACCAGACATGTGGAAACCATTTGCATGCAGCTACATTAAAAAAGTAATAACAATAAATTTATTGCAACTTACAACTTACAAAAAAAAACCGAAAAGGTATATGACAACAAATGTAAACTTCAAATAATTTGAATATTCACTAGGGTATTCAATTGATTAACCGTTGTTCGGTGAGACGACTAATTGTAGACGATTAGATATTCGAACAATTTAAAATTGTTTATATTCGATTAACGAATAACCCCAATATACATATATTAATCGATTGTAGCCGACTCGACCAATTTAAAGATGCTTATTTCCAAGATTATAATGAAAAAAATTTGATATGCTTCATAAGGATTTTTTCTCAGTCTCGTTAACATCGACAATAAGTAAAAAAATCACTTCTAAATCAAGATTCATTAAAACAAAAGAAAGAAATCGTTTAAAACACACAAATTTAAACTGTATACTCTTTGAAAGATTAGTTTAGAATATTAACTTAAACTGAAATGAAGTAAGTACTTTTTGTTAAGTTCTTATCAAATTTTTTAATACCAGGCTTACTAAGTCGAAAGCAAATTCCGTTTTTTACAATTTACATTCAAAACAAAAACATAAACATTTTGTTCTTCTTTTATATAAAAATTGTATGATCTAAAGTTTATTTCCACTTAGTGGGCGTGGCAGTAAATAAAATCTTTGTTCTAAAACATGTAACTCTTGGTCTGGTTTTTAAACTACCAAACTAGAAAAAATTAAAATTATTCGATTAACCTAATGAGGTTTAATCTTTCGATTATTATTTGAATCATGCTTGAATAATTATGTGAGCGATTAATCGATTGATACAAAACCTCAATTATTTGATAACTTTATTATTCGCACAGTGTGTTATTTAGTCATAAACTCGATAATACAGAAAGTTCAAAAAAAAAAAAAAAATATTGTGCTGCTGCATAATTAGAATTTCTAAACCATGTTTGTCATTTTGTAATAAAATAGCTCTAGAAATCTGAGCAGAATGGCTAAAACTTTCTAGTAAGTCAATCATTGTATTTATTAACCGCCGTTACTATTCAAAAACCATTCACACTTTTATCTGGAGCTAAATATGGTTACGTTTTCATAAATTCATTTATAACTCCAATTGGACTATAATACTGTTTCCAAACCAATTTATGCGTGAAGATCTTTGATAAACAAATAGATTATTAGACTGATTTATATATTCGTATTCTTGAGAATGTGCCCAATAGAAGTTATTGAAAGTGTGTGTAAATAACAACACTTACGTCAACAAATATTATTTTGTGATAAATAAAAATCTAACAATATGTTCTAGAATAACAAAAATACGCGTGTTATTAATTTAAAATCGTCCTGTAACATTACATAAAAATCACTCACTTAGGTATAAATTGTTTTGAATAGAAGCTGTTTGTTGGCCTGGATTTATATATACTACACTTATTATAACATGATTTTTAAAAATTATTTTTAAATTCTCAAATGATTTATAAAAGTATTGGTGGTTGAGTTCTGCTGATGGTTTTTAAAAGCACCTTCGAAATTCATATAGACATTGCTTAACCTTCTGACAAATAACTGTCATATATTGTTGTTAGTAATTTGTATATAATTATTGTGTAATAAAATTTTAATAGATAATATCATGCACCAGCCAAATGCTCATTTTCAGGTTTGTTAACTTTCAAGCTTTAAAAAGTGAAATTAAAAAAAAAAATTAATTTAAAAATGCTTAATATAAGGAAACAAAACACTGGGTTCAAAATTGTTAAATTTAGTTTGTAAAAAAAAATTAAAATAAATAATGTAAACGAATAAAACGTATAAATTTGAAGCTTTTATAAAGAAAAACGCATACATACATATGGAGATATTGAAGAACATATAGAAAAGTAATTGAAGATATGAAAAAGAAACGACATACAAATATTTTGTGAAAGAGTGTTTCGCTTTTAAATTCAAAGTGGTTATTAGGCTAAGAAATTTAGAAAATAACTTTAAAAAAAAGTGCAAATTAACAACAATTTAATAATCCTAAAATACAGCACAACGGCAATGCGTAGTTCTAGGAAGTCATTGTGTTCCCATCATCAGGGCGCGTGTGTATTTACTACGGTTGTTACCGCTTTTTAGGTCGCTTCTGCACAGGCGAAGAAATGGGGTGTGATTCCAAACAACGGTTGTCCTTTTAAATCGCCTGTTTATTATGAATCGAAAGAAATTTAAAAGAAAATCGAAACGAATGTAAACTTTCCCCGTGAAAGCAAAACTAAATTTAAAAAGAAGTACGAATCCCAAAAAGCACTAAAAACGGTGCGAAAAGTACTAATAAGTTGACATTGCTGCTCGTGATATTGAAAATAATATAAACGAAACCCATCCATCAACGTTACGTTTTTATCAAAATTAAAATAAAAATAGTTTATGAAATAAATATTCAACTACTTAGATAAGTAAAAAAACATGTTAAAAGATATTATACAAAAATCGTATCCGCAATTTTGGAAACATTGAACTGAACTCGTAGTATGATGTTGACCGATCCGCTGTTAGGACGGCTTTCTTTCTAATTGCATATCATTTGGTGCAGAAATTTGTTCGTTAAAATGTAGATTTAAAAATAATATATTCAACAAATCGCTTTGTGTATGTCAGATAACAAATTTGATGCCAAAATGCGGCATCAGCAAAATTTGACGTCATTCATTAAACGTCAAAAGGTGTTAAAATGTCCAACCTTTACAACATCCAAGAAGCACATCAAAGAAAACGTGTGATTGCAATTAAAAGAAAATCTAACTACATAATTGTCATCTGTAAAATACCAGAAGAAAAACATAACAAACCTGAAATAATAATAGTGTAATGAACTCTTACAGTGGAAAAAATCATTTGAGCTTTTAAAAAATTCCGAAAAGCACTCAAGTAACTAAAATGCCTATAAGAACAATAAAAGCCTTTTACAAATATTAAACAAATAAACAACAACAACAACAATAAAAGAATTAAGAATCCTAAAGAAATAAAATCGATTTTGTGCCAAAAAGATAATAATAATAATAATAAGAAGAAGAAGAAATCATGAAAATAATGAAAACTTTGTGGATATGAAAATCTAAATGTAAATTTCATAGAAAACACATGCAAACATCAATAAGAAATTCGGATTTAAATTTCGTCTAGTGCCGATGATGTATGTATGTATGTATGTCATGGAATATTAAAAAAACGAATAATGGAAAAATTTATGATTTATTACTTGTGACAAATGTGAATGTGTGATGGTGATAAAACAGCTTTACGGCTTTACAAATGTAAATATCTACTATAAATAATGAAAACCACAAATTTTTCATCATATTGTCATATGTACTCCTAGTATGATGGGGTCGTATAGTACAATATGTGCAGTAAACTTGGAAAAAAGTAAACATCCGGAAAAATTAATTTTACCTACTTCATTTCTGCACAGAATGAGAGAGATCTTGAAAACACGAATTATACAGGGCAGCACGGATTATTTCGCCAGTAAATTTTGATTTTTCCATCACTTTTTGATTTTTCCATAAATCGAAATAAAAATTTTAAAGCACTTAATTAATTTTAATCATCTAAAAATTATTAAAACTGCATTATTCAATAACTATTCGACAACATCACGTCTAGACAATATCAAAACAAGAACATTGAATTTTTTAGTAAGATTTTGGGAAAAAAGAACAAGCACATGTTTAAAATTAAAGAACACTTCTTTCCTTTTCTTTAGCAGTTGACAATATCTAACAACCACTTGCTACAGAGATTTTGGATTAAACCTGTTTGATCCGTAAATAGTTTATAAGTACTAGAGCTGTACCGAACTGAATCAAACGCTCGTTTTTGACAAGAACCTCTAATCAAACCCATTTAAATTACATTGGTTTAATTGGAAGTTCTTGTCAAAAACGAGCGTTTGAGAGCGATTGATTCAGTTCGGTACAGCTCTACAATAAATGTGAGTGTGTATAAGTACAAGCAATCATATGTCATGATTCAACTCCTCCCGCTTTTTTAGTGCTCATTGCTGATCTCTGATGTGCATGGCATTGCTCAAAATCAATACAGTTTTATTTACTTTGACTCACGAGCTATTAAGTTTCATAGTTCATATATGACACATTTTAAAAATGTGTCTTTAAAAGATAATTTTGCACTCTCATTATTTGAAAGATATTTGGTTAATATAGCAAGAAAAATTCCGATTTCATGAATTCTAGAATCTAGTGTCTGAAAAAAAATTTCGTAACACAATAAACCAAAAATCTATGTAAAAAGAGTTTTAGGGCTCATTAAAATTATAATATAAATATAAGTATCTTGGCCAGATTTTTTAGATGAAAATAATAACAGTTTTTAATAAATACTTTCACATGCTTCCGATTTACTTTAACGTTAACTTATTTTATTGCAGCTTTTTTGATTCCAAGTTACCCTTTTTAGTGCATTTTTTTAATAAGTAATTTAAAAAATAGAACGATACTGGCTTATGTCACTCGATATTGTTCTTTTTTTAAATTTCAAACAACAAGAAATCTATTTTAAATGTATATATTTGACAGAATGATATCGGTTGACATCCTGGGCCATGACTGTATATTGTACAGTGTTGTCAACACAAATCAGACGAATTTTGATTTCATATAATGTATTGTGTTATATACCAATACAGGCAAATCCCGGTATAACGAACGATATGTCAGATCAGTTCGTTATATTGCAAAATTCCTTATATCGTGAAGTTGTTTTGATTTAATTTCTCAGTTCATAGAAAAATTCCTTTTATATATTAGCTCTTAGCCGAATAAGTAGTGTGATTACGTTTGGTTAATTTGTATTCTTTTTTGTCCTAAACTTTCTTCAGGACAAATTTTTTCGGCGGATAATTATTATTTGGATGACCTCATTTAATGGTTTCAAAGCGATTGATTGCATTGACATTTCAGCAGGTTCATCATATGCTTGATCTTCATCGATCTTATGCGTGTCACCTCCATTCCATTTCTTTGAAAATTGCACAGCTTAATATGTAATAAAAGAATCTCAAATAAAATCTAACCGAACTCTAACTATACTTTGTATTGCTTTTTTATTCTGTATAAGTTTATATTATTATTTTATTAATCTCGTCGTTCATTATATAGGACACACATATTCGTTGCAGTTGCGGTATGCAGTTAACGTTCGTTATATCGAGTATATTATTCCTACCCTATTACATTAAAAATTTGACTGTTCGTTATATTGGGTTTTCGTTAAAAAGAAATTCGCTATGACGAGCTGTATCTCTATTTTTTTTTTATTGTGCAATGTAATTTATTGCACAATAATATTGCAAATACTTATAGAGTTGAATTCTATTCCCCGGATAATTAACTCGCCCAAAATAACACTATTTTTGGGTAATTATGCGGAGTAAACATTTAATTAAACGAATATATGTGTGCAATCAACTTATATCAATCAACTATAATGCCTGTGGTAAATTTACGAAGATATTATAAAGCTACATTAAAATTTTTAACAATAAATTTATGTGTTCGAATTTTCGTTAAATATAACTTATAAAACTGTTTTGAGTTATTGTTAGTATATATTAATAACATTTTTACTGCCCTTATTTAAGTTGAATTTTTTCAACAAAATCCAATTAATTTTCGGAGCTCTATCAATTTATTAATTTGCCAACCTTTTATGGAGCAGATAATATTTCGGTAATGAATACGAAGTTGTATGAAATTCAAAACTTTTATATGCCGAAAGATGATAAATATTCCAAAAATCAAGCGAAAATCAACATCAACATAATTTTCTAATTTATACGGCAGAGCAAAACTGATATTTTCGGAAGCGCAACGGTTCTCTCATCAGTGACGGTGCTTGAAATCAGTTGCATTGATTACTGTTCAGTTCTATTTTTATAATGTCGAGATTTAGTTTTCTATAGATAAAAGATTATAAGATTTTACTTCATATATATTTCTGTAACATGTTTTTTTCATAAGAAAATTGCATTTTCAAATCGAATTAAGCATATTTTTTATAAGAGGTATCCCTAACAGTTCATGCTTTTGCGAGTGCACTGTATTTTTATGTAGATAAGATGTGTAAATATAAATAATTATTGCAGCTAAATATGTTTCATATGCAGATGTTGCTCTCTGCGGTTCATATAATAAAAATCAATATTTATAATAACTAAATGCAAGTGCAAAATCATTATATAAATAGCATATCATTTGTTGCTTGGCAAATAATTTTTTTTTTTTTGCGACATTTCTAAAAAAAAGTAAAGAAATTAGTTTTGAAGAACAAATAAGTAATTAAAAATATTCAGCTGCTATTATTATGGATTTCATTTAAAGCTTAATTATGAAAATGAATTTAATTTTGCGGATTTAGTTTAGCGTCATGAAATCTTATTAACTGATAACGATCGGAGTTACACAGTTGCAGATTCGTGAATACTATTTGAATAATCGCACATTCTTTTCGCTCATCCATTGTGATTTTTAGCGAAATCGTCTTAAAAAGCTTGTTTAAAAAGAATCGTTTTATATATTTGTTTTTCAAACTTTTTATGCAAAAGTTTTTTTTTAAGTCAAGCTTCACAAAGCTAACAGTGTTAATAACTTATTTCTAACTTAAGTCAAACTTCTATCTCTGACGCAGTTATGCAATTTTATGAATTGTACAGGCTTTTTACTGGAGCAATGTTTAATAATTGCTTACTTTGTTTTAAATACTACAATGTAATAGTTACTAGACACGAAGGAACTTTAGTAGAAACGTGAACACGTTTCTCTCTATTTTCTACCTTTATATTTACTTGGACTAACACTCAGGGCATACGATAACGTACGCTCTTATATTCTTGAGTCACGCTTATGTATGCACGCATGATTTTAATAGTGCATTGTGCCATTGTGAAGACAGATTAGGAGATATAGAGTTTGTTTCATTGTAGCTATTTTCCCTTCGCCGGCGAACTTTTTTGTAGGTACCAACAAGGGAGGATGCTTAATGCTGCTATTCGTGACCGAGCACCCTCATGATTCATATGAATCTCGACATTGGCACATCTGAAGGCTACCCATTCAATGCGTTGTGCCGAAACTGTGATAGCGATAAGAGGACAGATAAGTAAATTTATGAAGATATTTTAATATAAAGCTGGCATCTCTTACACTTATTGTAGATTTATATGAGTTGCAACCATTTATAAATCTACTTGTAACATTTTTATGTAATACATGTTTTTGATTAAAAATTTATAAAGTTTTGCTTAAACATTCCTTATAAAATTGTTTTAAATTTGTATGATTATTTCCTTTCAGTTTTTTATTGTCCTTATTCGAATAGATATTCTCCCAACTTTGTCTAGTAAGTTAAGAAAGGAAGGAATAGTGTTGAGAGGACAGATAAAGAACAAACAAATTTGTTGTACCCATTTTACATCTTAATTTACCGGCGAATTTTTTTCTGCTCATCAGCATTGTGCCGGAATAGAGTCCGGACATGGTCCTGAATGGTCAGGGTAGTGACAGAACAGGGTGCAGTATTCTGTTTTCTTGTACGTGATGGTGTCAACCGTTTATATTAATATTCTGGGAATAAAGATACAGCCTCCATGATTAGCACTTGTGCATATAAATTTTCTACCGCAGAGAGTAATAAAGGACATTATATATGATTTTTTTCTTCGAACACTCTGGTTTCAATTTGGAATTTCGGACAACCATACATTTATTATGAATTAAGTAAAAAATTTAGAAAGAAAAGAGTGTTGTTTTGTTTAATTTGATGTTAGTTTTTCTTGTATAATTTCGTAGTCTAAATTTTTTTTACAGCAGCTATATTCTCGGTCGATCTGACGGTTGTTAACTGATTACTTAACACAATATCCCACTGGAAAAGCAATATCCGATGGTTTTGTGTTTCTATTCAGAAAGTTATTCAACATATTTTAAAACCTTGCATGTATTTTCTTTTAATACTTTAGAATATGTGAAAAATATGCGTAAACTCTCACCATTGGACTTCCAATTATTAGAAATAAAGAAAGAAATAAATGTGAAGCAATAAAACAAAAGATGATACTAGTAAAACTTTGAAAAAATCATACGAAGAGTGTACATTACATTTTTTAATTATTGTGAAGCAAATAAGAACATTTAGTTCCCTTTAAAAAAGTGGACACACTTCAGTTTAATCATGCAGAAAATATTATTTGGTCTTACCATTTTGCAATATCAAACCGGAAGGAAATTTAACACTGATAGCATTTACACACCAACACACATAAGAACTTGGGTGCATTGATATAATGCATGTAGATTAGGGTGCACTTAACGCATACAGACCAAATTTTTTGCAAGTTTTAGATTGTAACTTCCAAAGAAAATGTGCGTCACATTGAAAATACTTATTTTTAACGAATCATATGACGGGAAAGCGTAACTCATTCAACAGAATATACATCTGTAAAATCTTCTCAACAATCTTTTTTTTAAGCGGACATTTAAATCAAAATCACCAAGCTTAGACACTTAGATTCTAAATGTAAATTATAGACCTACAATTACAAAGTTTCATTATATATATATATATATATATATATATATATATATATATCATTTTGTCATTCGCTTCTGAATGTAAAGAATTACGTAACTTAAAAAGAAAAAAGGTTAAAAACATTTATTTTCCGTGATATATAATACAAATAAATACAAAATCCTAAGCAATTAAATAATTTCTAGTTGAGCCAATTAAATCTTGTCAACACATTACAAAATATGTCTTATTGCTGACTATAATTCATATGAACATTTATTTGAAAAACTCGTTGGAATAGAAAACTTTTTGATAAAATAGTTATTTCTGCAACAAAATCTTCAATAGTTTTTAAATACAGAATTTAAAAATTCGATAATTCCATTAGATAGAATGCCAAACTCTTGCTTTCAGTTTGTTAAACTCTTGGTCTTTTAATACATTGACCAACAGATGGAAAAAGTAAAGTTCGAAAATTAACACTATGTTTTTGTAATTTTTTCTTTTTCTGCCTAAATAAACTTAATTTTGATTGATTCAGCATCTTTAATTAGATAGCGACTATAACCGTCATGGCGCCAGCTGACTCCAGACACTAAGCAATGGGACGATGACGGCTATAGACGCAAGCAGTGTTTGAATTCCTACTTTACCTACCTTTTTTTTAATTACGGCTACGGCTACAGCTCCAACTTTTTTCAAGTAGAAGTAGCGCCAGACGCTGTATTATTCCGAAGCATTTATATTTTTAAGCTACAGCTACTTTAAAAAAAAAAAAAAAAAAAAAAAAGCGAAAAGTAGAAGTAGCGGTAGAAGCTGTTTTATTCCGAATCAATTGATATTTTTAGCTGCAGCTAAAGAATAAGGTAAATTGGAAATAAAACCTTATTATGACACATTGTCGAGTGTGTGAAACAAATTACAAAAGAAAAAAGTAGCCAGAAATAAATATTTTTACTGCGTGGCTCCAAACATAAAGTATTCATATAAAGTAGCCAGAAAGTATGTTTATTCTCAATACAAAGTAGCTAGAAATAATGTTTTCGTTTTTGGCTACTTTTCAAATTGAAGCAAAAAACTAAGTAGAATATTTTTGCTATTTTCTACCCGTAGCATTACATTCGAAGTAGCAAAGAGGCTTCTTCTACTTACCGCTTTATATTTTTGGAAAGTAGCTGTAGCTAAAAAAAAGAAATGATTCGGAATAAAACAGGTTCTACCGCTACTTCTACTTGAAAAAGTTGGAGCTGTAGCCGTATGCAATGGTTTGCTGTTGAAATGTGAATGTAGCAGTAGAAGTAGATGGATATTGGCTACTATTTTTTAACAAATTTGTATCTTAAAAAGTAGGAATTTCTTCGTCGCTACGGCTGCTTTTTTGGTAGCCGTTCAAACACCGAACGCAAGTATCCGTCAACGTGTTAGTTATGAAATGTATCTCAGTAAGAATACATTTCGTCATTTTAAAACAAAAACAAGTATTTTTTAGATAATTGTGATATTTTTATTGCATTTCAAATATGGAATAAATTATACGTCAAATTGCCTTCATGTCTCTGATGACGGTTAATGCCATTTTTATCAATTGCCATGACTAACAGATATGTGGCTGTATCTCACCGATGCTTGAATCTCGAATTCGACGTCAATTTAAAAAATTTCCTGTATACAGGAAACGAATAACTTTTGTTGTCCACTTAACTCTTTATTATTAAATTTTCATACACTGAATTTTGGAAAAAAAACGTTCACCATTGCCGGATCCCTTACTCCAAGATTGGGTAAATAAGGTTGGTTTTGAGAGAATAGTAGTATTCTTCTTGTATGAAATAGCTCGTACTTTTTCATCGGGTTAGTTTGAGCGAGTAGTTAAGTAATCAGCAGCTTGATAAAAAACAATAGCAAAGAAAAAATATGTTTTGGGAATACTAAAACACAAAACTTGAAAGTATTAAAAATATTTGAAACAATTATTAGATAAATCAAAATCATAAATCAAATTACTGTTGCTAAGTTTTTGGTTTTTCTTGTTCCCGTGCTTTAAGGCATTTTTGATTCTTACTAAGAGTAATTTTTGTTATCTCTCATTTCACCGAACTTTGGCCATCTATTGAAATTTTTAAGAGCATTTGTTGAATTCTCTAGTATGGATTTCTGCACTTGCTCGCACATCTAGTTTCACTTTACACATATCACAAAATAATATATTTTCGCAAACCGTGAGCACTGGAAGGAAATGTGGCACAAATAATTCGTCATGATCAAGAAGATAAAAGTTTAACTTTAATATACATATAACTTCTAGAGTAATATTCACATCTAACCTGCTATCTTTATTATTGTTTAGAATTTATTAAAAGTGTTTTCATTAATTTTTATTACACTTTTGATCAATGTTCAAGAACAAAAAAATTATTCTTATCGAGGATTTCTCTAATTGTTTAGTTAACAAAATATTTTATTCTTAATTGCCAAGACGGTGCCGAATGTTCTTATTGTTTTAAGAATAAAAAATATATAAAGAGTTTACTTTTTGAGGTAGGAGGTCCCTCCCTCCTATTTCAGGTTATTATGCATTACAGTTTATTATGAAATATTTTGAAAAATTAAAATTTAACGCATTAATTAAAACTCAATTTTAGTACTACGTTACCATATTATAGGAACATAAAATAAATGATCAGCCGAATTTCACGACAAAATATGTTTTTAATGGTAAGAATAATCTAGAGGGAGTTAGGGTTCAAAAATAAGGCGCACCTTAATGTGGATACATGCTTTTACTACCACTAAACACATTCCCATACATATTAGCAAATGCAGTCAGGGATGTATTATGGGGAGGTTTTTTATTACTTTTCTTTAGGTGTTTCTTTTTTGTCAATTCGTTTTAATTCTTCTCTTATTCTGCTTAATTTTGTTTTTGTCTACCAAATTCATTATCATTTCCGTATTATGTGACTCATTTTATGAATGGTACGGTAGTAGAATGTTTGCACATACACTTACACTCTGTAGTAATGAATCGACAATAAATTAAGTGGGCATTCGACCGCAGGGTGGGTAATTATAAAAGACGCAAAAATTTTGCCTCTAAGATGGTTTATAATGATCAAAATACGATTAAATACAAATTTCCTTATAATTTAATGAAAACATGTTTTATTACGCAAATTACCAGCACATGCACGTGCTCGTACTCGTATATTATATACAGTGTATATTATACACACATTGTATTTACATACTTACGTTATTACTTACATACAATGTTTTGAAATCAGTGTCATATACCGCAGAAGCTATCATTCTAAATCAAACCCATTTTTTCGAATATTATTTTCGTGTAAAGGATTGCTTTATATTTCTTGTGTCTAATTTTTTAACCTCTTTTTCTTTTAATAATTAATAGATATGCTTGAGTTTTGAGGTTCTTTTATATTAAAATTTCATATTTAATGTTTCGCTAACCATCGATTAGATTCTTCAGGAAATTATTTAGTATTGCCAAAAATTTTATTTTCAGTAATTGACTTTTCAAATAATTGTTTCAAACAAATCTATTAATTATTGCTTTATCTTTATTAAAGCACATATTCTGTTTTAAATTAAAAATTATGTCATATTATTTACATATATAAACAATATTTTAAATATATGCAGTTGCATTTTAATATATTAAACCGCCTTAATTTAAACATCACTATAATTTGATGAAAAAATATCTATATATGAAAAAATCCCTCGTTAGTATGAAATTACTTAAGGGTATCTTGAAATTTTTCGGATCTATGCTGGATAACTTCATGTATTTTATCTTTCTTTGTTGTAAGCAAAATAAGATAAAAAGCAAATTGATCTGCTGTTCTCATCTCAGCCGCCAACGTAGTGGTTTCGGACAACGATAGATTAAATTAGAAGGTTTATAATAAAAATCGTTAATATAAAATTTTTTAACATGAATATAGTGATAGTTTGAACTCTTGTTAGTTTAAAATCTCGATAATTTCAACTCTTTCTCTGGTCCCTTGAAATTCAAATTATCGAGAATCGACTTTCTTCACAAATGTAAAAATATAAGGCACATATTAATTTTGATATTTCAGGCACTTGGGAAATAAATATCTTTTATAACTTTTAACGCATGTAGTTAAGGATGAAGTTTCTTGTTTTGGTTAATTTGAAGCAGGTGTTTATATGTATTTTATATGAAATAATATGTTGATAAACATTTAATTTTTTATATATAATTCAAAGTTGAATCATGGAAATCTATCATTAAGCCTTAAAAATCATTTGTCGTTAGCCAAACACGTAATGCATCACAATATGTGAATACAAATGTTTGAGGACTCTTTTTCAAGGCCTTTCATACATGTCATACATTTATAAACAAATAAGAACAACTAAATTATATGTATGTATGTGGACAATTCCAGAAAAAGTTTAACCTCAAGTAAAAAATTAAAAGTGCTTAAAAGAATTTTTTTCTATCAGGGTATTGACTTTATTAATGTAAGATCATTTACGATTTTGGAAAATTTGTTTTTTGCCGAACTATACAATTTGGTGTTTTTTGCCTCAACTGGCTCAGCTGTAGTAAAATAAATCCAATATTAAAAGAATTAAAAGCCATCATGTGTTGAGCCTTAAGGTTGCTCGGTTGCTATTTATTAAAAATTACAAAATTTAATATTCAACTTTCCATTAAATTATTCTTTTTATAATTATTTTACTTAAAGTTATCTCTCTTTTTAATAAGGTTAATACATTATTATTAGAAAAATTACTGTATTGATCTCTTGGAAAGAAAAAATCTACCTCGTTCGTATTTGTACCCGACTGCTGTTTTTTGTAGCGCTCGCTTCCCCCTTATATGAGCTTATAACTTTTTACCATATTATTCAATTCGCCTAAAATTTTCTTCTTAATGACGTACTCTTCCCTGCTTCATAACACTCTTTTCGTCCCTGTCAACTTAAATATTGTGAATGTGGAATCGCTAATATTTATTGGTTTAAAAAATCTTGTAACGTATACTCGTATAGAAGTATCAGTATGATACTATGGGTAAAAACCCGATTTTTGTACGTTTATGCACCATTTTTCTTTTTTCAACACAATAACTTTAGGAAATGTAACCTGATTTTCAGGTCAGAGCCCAAATTAGCGCATTCGATATGGATTGAAATTTTAATACAATTTATGTAAAATTTTTGATCGATATCGAGTGCCATAATATTCCCTCCTATTCTGTAAATATTTGAAGTCATCACTTTAAGACAATATCAAATATAAAACACTTCGGGACACCTTTCCTACAGCAATTGGCAATATGGAACAGGCCCACATAATATTCACAGGCTGTCAGAAGTATTTAACTGTTGCTCACAAGGAGTAGATAAATGTATATTTGATATTGTCTTGGTGTGACTTTGACAAAAAGTAACAGGGGAATAATACTTCTGAGGAAAATGCAAGCATGTTTTGATGGTATTGCTTTTCGGTTTTAACTTTTCAAAGGCTGATAAATAATTTACTGTTTGTTACCGATTGTCCTGTGTTTACTTATATACATTTTTTTAAACTTATTGAAATATTTTAACAATTTATATCGCAACATTTAAAATATTTACATTTGCTAATCTTTTAACAATTATCATTCATTTTATTCATTATACTAAATCTATATTTTATTATTATGTGTGCTTTTCTTTTTTTTCATTTAATGTTTTACTCACAGTTATTTTGAATCCATCCGATTTTGATTATCTTCTAACAAAAGGCAATAACAATATACCAGTGAATCGTAGTTCACTGTTATTGAAATTTGATCCATTACTTGGTGTACCAGTATCAGTTAATCAGGGACAACAGCAGCTACAATTGCAATTACCAACTAATACTTATATTCCTTATTTAAGTCCAACAATTGAAGAGGACAAATTTAACACCAGTAATCCTTCATTTATAGAAACCACATCAGAAGCCAGTGCCAAATTATTTAAAGAAGGATCAAAGGAAGTTAAGCAGCAGTTGCAGTTGGAAGAACAGGTCCAACAAAATAAACGGCAACTAATACAAGGAGCAAAAAAAGTAAATAAACAAATTATTTAAATAAAACAATTTTATCACACTTATTTATTCTTCCTTTATTTTTTTATATATATTTAGAAGAATGCCACTATGAGTGTCGATGTGATTAAGGATATGAGTTTGGATAACGATTGTAATAAAGCCTACGAAAATTCCAAGTATGTTTTTTTTTGTTACACGTACATACATACATAATTTTATGATATCTATGTATGTACATATGTATATTGTTCCTTAGAAAAATGTAGTACCATTTAATTGGCCTTCATCTTGTGCCTTTACTATGCCTGTTCTATTTTATTATAATTTTTCTTTTTACTTTTTTTAGCTCCACAGAATCGGATGATAAACAGATCAACTACAAAATGGATGAACTTGAAAAGAAAATTAAAAATGAAGTGTAAGTAAAATTAATTGTTTATTTACCTTTAATTTATTATGTATTACAGTATTGTTCACTTGTTTCACTGTTTCCCTAAAAATTTTGAATTACTTGAATGACAATTTTCAAAATCAAACATACATAAACGTTTTTTTCCGATTTCATGCTCGAATAGCATGTAAAAAGCCTTCATTGTTTTGATAAAAAGGCCGAAGAGAATTCTGTGTGCTAAAAAACGCTTAAATAAGTCATTAAAACTTTGGGAAAGGGTTGTTTTTTTCGAATAAGAGCAAGTACTGCATTTTTGGAATTAAAGACCTTCAAATTGTGTGGAGAAAATCTGGAACAGCGCTAAATAAAGAAAATTTGTGTAGTACTGTAAAACACAGTGGAGGAGGCGTTATAGTTTAGGAGTGTATGGCGGCTAGCAGGATAGGTAATTTGCGGTTTATTGAATCGACAATGGACTAGAGAGTGTATCTTGATGTTTCTGTTATGGGGCTTGTTTAAGGCATGAAAAAATATTAGTTAATAAAACTAAAGTGTTAATTTTTAATAGATTTTATGGTAACTTATGTTTAACCACATTATCTTAGCTTTATTTGTATGTACGCAGACTTTTTCTAGTAAGTGTATATGTTCGAAATATTCGGCAATTTGTAGATCTACATATTAAAGTGCAAGTCCGGTTTTCGCAATCCCTTATTATAGCAACAGATAATATTTCTTACAACTATTTTAAAAAGAGAGTCAATAAGTGCAACATAATTTTCAAATAATCACAATTCGATCCCACTTTCGTGACTGGGCGAGAGCTTGAACCCGGAATGTTCATGTTCATATTATACGCATTAACATTCAATAATATTTAACCGTCAATGCGGTAGCGAAAACATGTTGCTGTTAATGGGTAATATTTTAAGAGCTTTCAGATTTAATAAAAAATTAAATGAAAGCTGGATGTGGCTAACATCTATTTTTGCGAACTATAATTTGTAATCATCGTACGGCAGTGATCGCCAATCACAATAACGTTTTTGAATTCGTTGGGGAAGCTCTGTCCAATGATACCACTACTTAATCTACAGCAAGCAGTGTATTAGCCGCTCTTGTAATGCTTTTGGCAATTTTACTTGTTCTCCAATCAACCAGACATGAGCTTCGCCGCTAAACGCCAGAAGTGCACGATACGCTGTCTTAACCGAGTATCAATTTTAATAATAAAATTCAATAATCTGCAAGCGTTGTTTGTTTATAAGTCGAGATACTTGGTTAAATTATAAAGCACCATAATAACATGATACACAAAAACAGTTGAGCTGCCAAAAATAAAGTTGTTAAAAAATCACTCTGTTTTTTCTTTATATATGAATTGAGTTGAAATAAAAAATAAAATTTATGTATCAGTGTTATGAATCAATTGTGAAGGACTTTTACCTTTTTACAAAATTTGTTGAAGTTTCATTAAAAAAAACTAATTACAATTTATCGTGGCGAACAAACAAAAATTCTAATCGTGTGATTGTATAAAAATGCTAAAATTTTCATTATATCTTGAGATTATGGGTTATGTGAATCCATTTTCAATTGTTAAAGTGATAAATCTGATTTTAGTCATTAAAACTGATCTGAGAATACTCATTTAAATAATTTATGCTGAAAGATTATCACACAAATTTTAGTTGTATAATAAAAAAATTTTAAATAATATGAGAAATTCATATAGAAATAACGATGCCTATTTTGGAAAATGTGTTGACAAAGTAAATAATTTATATAAAAAGAGCAGCCATATTTTAAAATTCTTCTTACATATCATAAATTATAAAAACCAGTGCCTCGTTTCTGTAACTGATGTGAGAAGTTCTCACATCGAAAAACTAAATAATTGTGGTTGTCATGCTTTTTATTGTAGGGGTTTCCATAGAATAATAGAATAATATATTTACACTAAAAATAATTTTTTACAAGTGAAAAACAATCGAAAATTCTACGTTACTAAAAAAATTAAAATTGAAAACTTACAGATCGATCTCAAATTAGTGACATTAAATTTTTCACAGTTTTATGCCCAGTTTAAAAAAGATACAGTATGTACACAAAGATTTTTGAAGTAATTAAGAAATCAATGTAAAAGACATCTTTTGAACGATTCTAAAAATTTAAATAATATTTGTTCAATTTATTTAGTTTAAAAAAATACTGTGTGAACATTCACGTAATGTTCTTCCGTTTACTATTGCAAAAATTTCGACGTCAATCCTGTCTTTTTATCGGAACTGATTTCTCTTTCTTTCAATATTGATTATTAACTTTATTAGTTTTCAAAACTTTTTAAAAATTTTTGGCAAAATTTTATCAATATCAATGATTTATTGTTAGGAAAAACGGACATCAACAGGTCCGTTTGAGTACATTTGCAGTAAATAAGAACTTAATGGAAACATTTTTAAATGTACTCTCAAAAAAGGATTTTGGCGAAAAAGGTAGTCGAAGGAAACAAGTAATGCTTTTGGTCAATCAACTCTTTTTTTTTCTTATTATTGCTCGTTGAAATATTTTTAATAACATGGACAATTTATGAATAGTTTAGAATGTAGTTCATATAACAATTGCAATAATTTTCTTTTTGCGTTTTATTTGATTTCCGTAATATACTGCTGGCTTTATTTATTTAAAGTTACATGATTATTGGTTGATCTTAATAAATACCCTTAAGAACAAATTGTATTTGAAAGTCTTTATTTGTCTAAATTATATGTATTGATAAATAATTTATTTTCTAATAAAAGGTAGTTTCAAATATATATTTGAAGGTAACATATGGAATTTGATTTCATTCCGAAAAACTTTTTGGCTTTAGTTTTCTGAAGAGCCATGCTGCGGAATGAAATCCGAATTGTACTCTGTGGCATGGCTGATTATCTGCCGATGAAAATTAATTATATGACATTTTTTTTATCTGCATGGAAACTATCGATATTGACACTATCGTTTGATAGCTGAGATTGTCTAAACTATGCTGTTGTTGATCGTGTTCACTCTAATTTTACTCATATCAATTTAAAACCAGCAAGAAAACATAAATGAAGCGGTTAACACGCTGCGAGGCGACTGAATCTTTGTTTCAAAAAATTAATCGATAACATCGATAACATTTGAATTAAATTAATGAATGCCATGAATTTATCTCCCAGATCAAAATAAAAACATTATTTTAACAATTTTAGAAATAACACCCAATATAAAGGTACAAAAATAAAGTAGATTATCATAAAATATAATATAGATATGTTATTATTTAATATAGATATGTTATTTCCTTTGTAATTCTCAATATATTTTTGAACGTAAAGAACTTTATATAGTTTAACTTCCCGCTAGAAAAATTTAAAATTTTTAAAATTCCTGTGTATGTGACCCAATTGATCAAATCGAACGACCATTTTAAAGAACTCTGCCAAAATTAGACTTCCTGTGCATTAGAACCGATTCGGACGAGTAGATTTCGATAAATTTAAAAAAAAAGAGAAGAAGATATCTATTATATTTACTCACCTTTTACTTACAAGGACAAACTTTAATGAAGCAAAACTTTTAAATTTGTTAACAAACAAATTTTAAAAATGTCAAACATTTCTCAGCGGTATAAATATTGTTAAAATTTAAATAAGGATAAAAAATAGCATTCTTAACTTGACAAAAGTATAACCAAATTATGACTCAAGTTATGGACGATATTTTTGCAAGAGAAACAGTGTATATAGGAATCAAACCGTACATACGAATATGTTCTTTAAAAACAAGTGAATCATTATTGATTTCTATTTTTTTTTCTTTTTCTTGTAATTCCTGCTCATTCATGAAGAGTTATTTGTAATACACAATTCAAATGTTCTCTTTTAACAATACATGCTTAAAACAATAAATATCCCTCTTTATGCTTTTAGTCTTAAAACAGAAGATATTGAAAAGAAACTTAAAGATGCCGAACAAAGGGAGGAGGCTTTAATCAAACGTATCACAGAGAAGGACAAAACAATAGCAAAAATGGCGTGAGTTTTAAGAAGAATTATATATTATACAATTCAATCATTATATATTAATATAAAAAATTTATTTGCCTTTTAAGTGGTGTTATTGAAGCATATGAAAAGGCCATAGCTGAATTAATTGCTGATAAAGAGCAAATAACACAACATTATGAAAAACAATTGGCTGAAGTTAAGGCCGATCGCGATTCCAATTATCATCATTTAACATCGCTGGAAACAACATTTTCCGATTTGCATGTGTAAGTAGAAAACATAATATTTGATAATATATGTATATAAAATAGTTCATGAACTTCCTTGTATATCTTTCTTTTTTAGAAAATATGGAAAGAGCAAAGAAATGACCTGCCAATTAAAAGAAAGCGAGGAAGCTTTAAAAGCGGAAAAGCGAAAGAATATAGATAACCTACATTTACAGGAGCAACGATATGATAAAATGAAAAATCATGCAATGCAGCAATTAGAAATGTAAGATTGTTTAGAAAATTTTTTTGTCTTTTAGCATGTGATACAAATTGTAACGTCTATTAATCGATTGATATCAAAATGTTAGAAGTTCCATAATATAAAAACAGCGTCACGTATTCGAAATTAAAAATCGCCACAAACTAAAAACCGTTTAGAAAATTATGAATTAGCTAGTGATACCGGATTGGTTACAAAACCAAGATTCAAAATTATCCATGAGATAACCACTTAAATTTCTAATAGGCCATGTTATTTTAACTTTATTTTCCATAGACATTTTCTTAGCATTAAAAAATCAACTACAATCATCAATGTTTAACACTTAAATTTTCTCTTATTCGTTCATATGATATGAACGTCTTTGCATTTATAAATTTATTGATTCATGTGGTAAAATAGAAGAAATCCATTACTTTAGAATATATCAAAAATACTCTATTCTACTTCCAAGATTACTCTAGCATATTTTAAAGATTAAAAATTATATCTTTTAGCACCAAAAATTTTATTTGAAACTGTTGTCCAGGATATAACCGAACTTTAAAAAGAACTATTGCCAAATATTTTCTCAAAAAATCAATTCAGATATGTGTGAAACAGTTTTATTGGAATCCAATATTATTAGAAGCTATTTAGCTTAATAAAGCTTTATCGCAATTAAAATGTTTGTGTAAAAAGGAAAAAAATGCAAGTGTACTTAAGAAAATTCAAGCCAAAAAAGTTTTCCTTAAGGAACATAGAACGAAAAATACAAGTGGTAATAAAAAAATACACATGTGTACTAATGATGAAAGTATAGCGGCTTTCGAAAACAGCTGTTCTACACTGCAAATTTAATAAATAGCTAAAACTGGTTATGACTTTCACTTATGCTTTGAAATATATATAATTTTCAAAGTTTAATTTAATAAAAGGTTTTTCATTAGCATTTAGCTTGTACGCTTTCTTGAACAAATATTTTACAAGTTTGAGCATACCTTAAGAATAACTAGAGATATTATTTTAAACTTAATGAGAAGTTTTTATACCTTATTATTATACATTTTCTGGTGTTTTTTCCAACTCCACACACTTTGATTAAAAAATTTTAACACTGAAAGGTAATTAAAAAGAAGCCTTATAATTTAGACAAGTTTTTATTGAATAAAAAGTCTCCAACGAAATTGGATTATATAACACTAATAATAAGTTAGATATGAAACGGTTTTATTTAATAGACTCGTCTCTGAATTTGGTTACGATATTTCATAACTAACAATTGCTTCAAAATAAAATCAATTTTGAGAGTTCTAAACTTGTGTTGTTTCTTGCACGGATACTCGCAAATAAAATAACGTACAATTTGATAGAAAGTATATGAAATCGAACACATTTTCACATATATTTTGATGGTTCTTGTAGTCGCAAGATGCCAAGGATATATTTTCTTTTTTATATATAAATTAATATTGGAATTTCATGGAATAATTTTTGATTTTATTAATTCACTTTTCAGCGCCAACAAAAAACTGGAATCTCTAACACGAGAGCACTCAATAGAAATAACAAAACTGAAAGCCTTACTTAAAAAAGAAGAAATAGCCCGATCATCCATTAATGAGCAGTTGGCTCATAAAACTAAAGAAAACGCCGAACTCGTTAAGATATGTGATGAACTTATCTCGGGACAAGGAAGTAATTATTCGTTCGAACCTTTTGATTCTAAAAAACATTGAATAATATAATTTCTATAATTTCTTAAATACTTATTTATATAATGTTTTCTAATTTGTATTTTAGTTTCCTAAATAAGAATGGTAGAAAGAAAAACCTAGAAATCACACTCACACTAAAGCGCACATACACAAAAAACGAAAAGAATGCAACCAAAAATCCCTCAATAATTAATTTTATTATTAATTTAATTAATTTGTTTTTTGTTGTTGTTGCCGAGCATCCGGTTGTGTTTCTTAAAAAGGCGCTTTAATTTAATGTTTGTTTTAGTTCTGAGAATATTCAAATAACAAATATAAGTAAACTCAACTCATTAAATATAATGTTATATTAAGTAACAAAAAATAATAATAAAAGAAAAAACAAATTATAAAACTAAACTTATACTTTATTCATTTAAAATAAGAAAAATCATATTAGAGTAAAGGAAAACTAAAATCCAAGTCATTACAAAATGTTCAAAAAATGTTTGGAAATTTGTGTTGAAATTTTTTCCCAGATGAAAGAATTTTAAACTATTTATGTATTATTTGTTTCTAAATAATAAACTTATATGTGTATTCTTCTAATTTTTTACTTTTTGCTTAGATTTTGTTTTGTTTGCAATTATTTGTTGAAAGTAAGAATTCTGTAATGAAAAGAATAAAACTTCGCCTTATTGCCCGTGTTTATTTATGCTCTATTAAATAGTTTATTAGTTTTGTTCAATAAGTTTTTAGTTCAATCATCGGCCATGATTGTGTAAGGAGTTAACGTTTGCCTCAAAGTCTTTTTGTACTAGATTAAAACAACAGCTATAACAAAGAATTTGGCGAAAACGCAAACGGCTTACACAATCAGGCCCATTACTTTAACATACTTGTATTGAAGTTAAGTTTAAATCTAAATGTATTAAAACAACACACAAATATCATACTAATTTGATAATTAAAAAATATAATGAAAACAAACAAAATGAATGAATGTATTATACTGAAAGGGTATTTGTTTAGTTATTTTGTGCGATGTTATGACAAATTTTTCATGGAAATTTTCTTAATTAACTAAACTATTAAACGCCATAAGTAGTGAAACCCCAAACGAGAAAAATTTGTATCCTTGGTTTCGGAACTTTTCTTTATTTAATAAGACTTGAGTTAATTAAATCATAAAATAAGTTATTACAACTCATGCATGTTGACTACATATACAAACGTTATGGAGCTGAACTAGTGGGATTAAGTGGTAATTGTACCATGCAAAAGACCAATAGGTTTCGAAAACGAATTTCCAATGAATGTAGGAGATGCATGTAAATAGTGATTGAGTTGTATATTTTTACCGATTATGGCCTAAAGATTACTAGGTTGCCATGAAAGAATTAATTAATCAGGGACCGCAAATAGCGATTATAATTCGAATTTAAACTAAAAACTACATGGACT
>OY776277.1:85373786-85498786 GCA_963675445.1 Linnaemya vulpina | reverse complement strand
CGCAACTTTAAAGCAATTTTATTTTCAAAATGGCATTGTCCAGAAAACAATAGATTCTTAGGCCTTCACTTATAAATCGTTTCGCCTATATGATGAGATTTTCATGTTCATGATATCATGACTTCTGTACAGCTCTATGAACCGCAACACAACATTATATTTAGTATTTTTATTCGCAAACATATTTCACTCATTTATTTATGTATTTATTTATAATATTGCACCTAAATGTTAAAAATTGTGGCAGAATATGTGTATAAAGGCAATACAAAAACTTATGGCGGCAAAATTAATATGAAATGTAATTCTAAAGAATTGTAATCAGCTGTTTACTTGAACATTAATTGAAATACTAATCTGGAAAGAGAAATTGAAAGCAATCTTTTTTCAATTTTTAAAAGTATGAGTGTGTTGGTAAAAAAGTGTGAGTGCATATTAAAATCTTAAAGGCAAAACTTGTTCGTCTAACCCCTAAGTTAGAGCAGCTCTCTGCATATAACTTGTGGCAGCACTTCATTGCTTAAAGATGAGCAACTCTGTTTGCGCGCCAAAAACAATTTACTTTCGCGTGTTTTACTAAACAATTCCCAAGTTTGTATTCATTCTCAATCGCAAAGCATAATTAATTTATTTTCGCTATAGTCATTGTATTAATTTTAAACAAAAATGGCTGTAAGTTTATATTCCTAGAGTGAATGAAATTTTATTATTATATAAATGAATCAGTACATATACACTTTCATATATATTAGGATATACCAAGCTCGCCAGCGCCAACAACTCCCAGCGATGGTGCTGATAGACGGGACTTACGCGCTGCCATGACCTCGCCAGTGGGAGACTTCGAACCTTTTGAAAATGAAGATGAAATTTTAGGCGACCAAACTGTACGTGATGAAGAAGAAGAAGATGGCGAGGAACTGTTTGGAGATAATATGGAAAATGATTACCGTCCTATGCCTGAATTGGATCACTATGATCCAGCCATGTTGGATGACGAAGACTTCTCTGAACTTTCACAAGGTGATCGTTTGGCAGCTGAACGCGAAATGAATAGACGTGATCGCGCTAAAGGCATACATCGTGATGATCGTGACTTGGGATTTGACCAGAGCGATGATGAGGACGATATTGGACCTAGAGCTAAACGAAGGGCTGGAGAGAAAGCTGCAATGGGTGAAGTTGATGATGCTGAAATGGTGGAGTCCATAGAAAACCTTGAGGACACAAAGGGCCATTCAACCAAAGAGTGGGTCAGTATGTTGGGACCTCGTACAGAAATCGCCAATCGTTTTCAGTCGTTCTTGCGCACATTCGTAGATGAAAGAGGATCTTATACATATCGTGATCGCATCCGGCGCATGTGTGAACAAAATAAGTCGTCATTTGTGGTTTCTTACACAGATTTGGCAAATAAAGAACATGTTTTAGCCTATTTCCTACCTGAAGCTCCTTTTCAAATGCTGGAAATTTTCGATAAAGTTGCAAAGGATATGGTTTTGTCAATTTTCCCTACGTATGAACGCGTAACTACTGAAATTCATGTTCGTATTTCGGAACTACCATTGATTGAAGAATTGCGCACGTTCCGAAAGTTGCATTTGAATCAGTTGGTTCGCACTTTAGGTGTTGTAACGGCTACAACAGGCGTTTTGCCTCAACTTTCTGTTATTAAGTACGACTGTGTTAAGTGTGGATACGTTTTAGGACCTTTCGTGCAGTCTCAAAACACTGAAGTAAAACCTGGCTCCTGTCCTGAATGTCAAAGTACTGGTCCGTTTTCAGTAAGTAATTCTGATGTTGATGAATGCATAAAATTAGTTTACGAAATTTGCAGATCAATATGGAACAAACACTGTATCGCAATTATCAAAAAATTACCTTGCAAGAATCACCTGGACGTATTCCTGCTGGACGTATACCCCGTAGCAAAGATGTTATTTTGCTATCTGATCTTTGTGATCTTTGTAAACCTGGAGATGAATTAGAAGTTACTGGTATTTATACCAACAACTATGATGGTTCTTTGAATACAGATCAAGGATTTCCCGTCTTTGCTACCGTTATAATAGCTAATCATATCGTAGTAAAAGATTGTAAACAAGTTGTTCAATCGCTTACCGATGAAGATATAGCTACCATTCAAAAATTAAGCAAAGATCCTCGTATTGCTGAACGTATTGTAGCTTCAATGGCTCCATCTATTTATGGACATGACTATATTAAACGCGCTTTAGCGTTAGCATTGTTCGGCGGTGAAGCTAAGAATCCTGGCGAAAAGCATAAAATCAGAGGTGATATCAATTTACTTATTTGTGGTGATCCAGGTACAGCAAAATCGCAATTTTTAAAGTATACTGAAAAAATTGCTCCTCGTGCTGTGTTTACGACTGGGCAGGGTGCTAGTGCTGTAGGTTTAACTGCATATGTGAGACGAAATCCGGTTTCGAGAGAATGGACATTGGAAGCCGGTGCTTTGGTGTTAGCTGATCAAGGTGTATGTTTAATTGATGAGTTCGATAAAATGAATGACCAAGACCGTACGTCTATACATGAAGCTATGGAACAACAATCTATTTCAATATCAAAAGCAGGTATCGTAACATCTCTGCAAGCAAGGTGCACAGTGATTGCCGCTGCTAATCCAATAGGAGGTCGTTATGATCCTTCAATGACATTTTCTGAAAATGTAAATCTATCTGAACCTATCTTGTCGCGTTTCGATATATTGTGCGTAGTCAAAGATGAATTCGATCCAATGCAGGATCAGCATTTGGCCAAGTTTGTTGTCAATTCTCACATAAAACATCATCCGTCTAGCGAAGCCGAAATGGAGGAGACCCAACCAAGTGGCGTCAGTGAAATACCTCAAGATCTTTTAAGACAATATATTGTGTACGCTAAAGAAAATATAAGACCCAAGTTAACGGTAAGAATAACAAATTATATTTGTTAATTTTAAATATACACAAATCCTTTGCTTTTCCATATCTTATTTCAAGAATATTGATGAAGATAAAATCGCCAAAATGTATTCACAACTACGCCAAGAATCATTTGCCACTGGCTCTCTTCCAATCACAGTACGTCACATTGAAAGTGTAATTCGAATGGCTGAAGCGCATGCTCGAATTCATTTGCGCGAAAATGTTATTGAATCTGATGTTAGCATGGCTATACGGATGATGTTGGAATCATTTATCGAAGCTCAAAAATTCAGTGTCATGAAAAAGATGCGTTCAGCCTTCCAAAAATACTTAGCTTTCCAAAAGGATCATTCAGAATTGTTGTTCTTTATATTGCGTCAGTTAACATTAGATCAGTTAGCGTATATACGATGCAAAGACGGCCCTTCTGCTACGCATGTTGAAATCATGGAACGAGATCTAATGGAACGTGCCAAACAATTAGACATTTATAATTTGAAACCGTTTTACGAATCGGAACTTTTTAACCAAAATGGATTTGTTTATGATGCTAAGCGTCGTATAATATTACAGATTGTTACGGAAGCGGCTGTTTAAAGCTTATTTTTTTTATAAACTATTGTTGATATGTAAGGTTTTAGGTTTTAAGTTTCATTCAAGTTTACAAATCGTAATGTTTAGTTCGCATAAGCAATTACATTTTATATCAGATTAAACAAAAGCAAGTTCAAATAAATTAGGTTTAGTTAAATACTGCTTCAAAGTTTAAATATTTTATTTAATTGCTAGGAATCGCAAAGCCCTTCTCTTTGTTTGAAGAAATCTGACGCCCCACGTTTTCAAAAGATTTTTGCTTTCAATTTTAATGCTATAAATGATGACTGTGCCTATTTTTTAAGAACTCATGGTTAAGATCGAATTCCCAAATTAGATTTTATCCTCTTAGAGTTTTTTTTTTTAATTTTGAAGTAAAAAGTTTTTGTGAGATTTATTTGTTAGCTGGTTAAGCAATGTCAATATGCATTTCATTGGCGCTTTTACGAAATTGTCAGTAGACTTCAACCACAGTTTTGACAAGTTTTAAACCGCTTATTTTATCAGAAGACTTTCATAAACAAAGTTTTTAAATAAAGCTTTTTATTAAGAGTGGATTATTTAGAATGTTTTTATGATCATCGAATTACTAATACCAATACCATATATTTTAAAGTTAAAATTGCGGTGGTGTCGAAATGAAAAAAGTATATGGTATTCATTTTTGTAAAATATCTCAAGTGTACGAAAAGGAAATAAAATGACTCGAAAAGAAAACTGAATTTGTACAAATTTTCTTATTTCTATGCTAAATTGGACTTGTCCTAAAATTTAAAATACGCCATTATATCTGCTTTAATCTTCATCTATGCCCATTTCTTTATTAAAATCTTCTTCAGAAATCTTATTCTTTTTCAATTTTTTAAATAAACGTATGTCGTTGGCCAATTCATCGAGGTCATCTTGACTAAATTTTTGTTTACGTTTTTTCTCCTTCGCTAAATTACCGGCCTCATTTGCTTTTTTGCGCATTTTTTTAGCTTTTCTGAGCTCTTTTTTTGCTTGAATATCCATTTTTGCCTTTTTAGCTAGTTCCCAGGATTCAGTTTGTTTTTTATGTTTCTTTTTACCCGGCCATTGTCCAGTTTCTTCATACGTTTTAACCTTTTGCTGCCTAGCTTGTTCCTTTTGGACATTTTTGTAAGTTAATTTGTTAACATCAACTTCAAAAGATGGGGCTATAAAATTGTTAGCGTTGCATGTTTTTAATTCTGGCATGCGAGGCATTTGTAACAAACCATAACCAGTAGCTGTTTTACCCATATCCATGTCCTTTAAACGCAAAATAGCATTACATTCATGTTTTCTATAAGCTTGTATATGAGAGACGAAAGCTCGAACTCCTTTATCATATAGTCCCTTATCCGATGCCTGTAGTTTATGCAATTTTTCTAAGGTTATATGCAGCTGGTTACTTTCAAAGTCTAAATCACCCATTTCCTCCAATTCTACTTTCTGATTGATCTTCAAAAATGCTACATAAGCATCTTCTGTGGGTAAGAGGAACACTAATGCGTTTCCCTGGTTACCTTGTCTAGCAGTCCTACCCACACGGTGCACAAAACTGGCGGCGTTCGATGGTGGATCCCATTGTATAACCCAGTCTATTTCGGGCACATCTAAACCTCTGGCCAAAACATCCGTACATAAAAGTACAGATTTTTCTTCTTTTCGAAATCTTTCCATAATATTTTTACGTTTGTTCTTCATTTTACCATGAAGGCCTAAAATTGTTCGATTTTTAATAAATTGAGGCAGAATTTCTGTCCAATACTCGACACATGCACAAGTGGGAAAGAAAATCATTACTTTCCCACTGCTGGCTTTACTGGAATTCAGAAAATGTAATAAAGCTATAAACTTTTCATCTGCCTCCAATATTCTATAAAAATTTTGTAAGCGAATTGGGGTGTTAATAGTAGATTTTTCTTTGACAGAAACAATGACAGGGTTACGGAGGCCAGCTCTTATAAGATCGGTAACTTCTGTAGTTTGTGTTGCCGAAAATAGACCCGTACGTCTTTGACGTGGCAAGTACGCCAGAATATTATTAATGGTGTCTTTAAAACCTAAATCTAATAAACGATCAGCTTCATCCAATATCAGTAACTCCTGTTGAGCAAAATCGACATTATTCTCATGTTGTTTTTATTCTGATACAACTTACCAAACTCTTTACTCTTGCTGCTAAATTCAAATCTCCTTTACGTTGAAATAAATCTTCCAATCTACCGGGTGTGCAAACCAATATACATGGACCATCTCGGACTATTGTCTTTATATCTTCGTCTATGCTATTACCACCAACTATTAATTTTTTACGCAGAAAGTTCAAATCCTTATGTTTTAAAAATCTTTCCAAAACGTTTGATATTTGTATAGCCAACTCTCTTGTAGGCGATATTATCAAAGCGCCTATTTCTTTTGGTAACCAGGGTGAATCTTTATGACGATGCTGTAACATTTCCAACATGGGAACTATAAAGGCCAAAGTTTTACCGGAACCAGTAACAGCTTCAGCAGAAACGTCCTTGCGAAGCAATAATAGAGGTATTGTGGCAGTCTACAATAAGAAAATTCTCTTAATACATCAGACAAATTCATATGTGCGGACTTATACATATGACGACATGCGTATTTACTATCTTTACCTGAACTGGTGTCATTAAGTCAAATCCCATTTCGTGTACAACTTCCAAGACAGGTTCAGATAGCGGTGGTTTATCCAAAGCACTCCATTTCTTTCGTGACATGATGGTATTAATTTAATAATTGTTTAACTAAATCCATATATACTTGGTCTATGAAGAGTAATTGTCTATTTGTTTTGGTTGTTTGTTGTGACTTTTGTACACGTGCTCTAGAGCTGCCAGCCTTTTGCACTTTAGTACTTTTTTACTTAACCATGGAAATTATATGCAAATACAGTTATTTTCGAATTATATATTCATTATAAATAACTTAAATTATACACTAATTTTTAATTATTTATCACCATATATATTTTTGAATTGTTATTGTACATGCTTTTGCGTGCAAGAAGGGGAAGCATATTGTTCTCTCAAAATTGAAATCAGTGGCAAAAGAAATAACAATAGTATCTTAAGCAGGAACGGTTACGCGAGGAGCAGACCGCTACTAAACAAGAAGGATTTTTCGATCAACTTGGAGGCAATTGTGTGTATAAAAAACTCTGATCTTTGCTTCTCATTCGCGTTCAAATCTTTGATATTTATAAGGTCACATCACAACACTTCTAATGATGGAGTAAGAGTAGAAGCGTGAGTAACAACTACATATATATTTATATTTTGTATGCATATAATTTTGCTTTGTGTATGTTGAAATAAAAAACGTATACAATTATACCGGGTTTTATTTCATCGAATTTGGATTGTCAGCAATCCCATCATTGGTGATACCATACCCATCAAGTGTGACCAGTCACCAGTCACATCACACCCGTCAAGGGTAACCAGTCACCAGTGACATCATACCAGTCATTAGTGAAAAATTTGTATAGAACAGCAACATTAGAGTAAGCACAATGCATTGTATTCATTAAGTAGTTATATTGCATTTGGAGTGAGGACAGTTAGCAACTTTTGTCGAAACACCATAACCATCAAATTGAGGTTTGATGTACTTCATGGGGTGGTGCAGTCATTGAAGCATATGCCTTCCAAAAAGGTTACCGGTCAGAATGTTACTGTCTATGTTGAACTGTATTCGAAAATTTTTCGTCCCTTAATTACGTGGCATTAATAATTCCAACAGAACGGAGCCACATGCCACATGGAACTTGATGAAAAAACTATTTCACATAATGGACACCAAGGTCGTGTGATTAAGCCCCATTAGATTATTTTTTTTTTTGAGGATAACATTAACATTCGAAGAGTTATCGGCGAAATACGGCCGCAATTGCTGCGAAAAGTTGTTGAAAATTTGTGTTAAAGATTGTGCCTTCTACGCGGCAGCCATGGCGGCCACCTGGCAAAAATCACATTTAAATATTAATTTCATAAAATTTTCTTTCAAATGAATATTAAAAATATAATTAATTGTTTTATTATGATTTAAACCATAAAAAGCGCATGGGCTTCGGCATTGTACATTGAGATGTTTGTTCATTATATTTAAATTATATTTATTGATACACTTGCCAATCGGTTAAAATTTAATCCTATATTGTGAGAGGCAGTTCAACCTAACCTCCGGTTACATTGTAAAAATCACCCTGAAGTGCTGATTATTATGCTGGCTCTTATTACGGTTCGTCAATCGAATAGAGAGTATGGAAAGGGTTCAGGCTTTTTTTCCCTAAACTATTGAAAACTCTCGATTCGGTCTAGAACCGTAATAATGCATAATTATTTTTTGTTAGTCTTTGAAATCATTTAATTTATTATTATTTCTAGTTTTTCAAATGTTTGATATATATATATATATATATATATATATATATATATATATTTATATATATATATATATATATATATATATATATATTTATATATATATATATATATATATATATATATATGTATATGTATATATATATATATATATATATATATATATATGTATATGTATATATATATATATATATATATATATATATATATATACATATATATATTCGTTAAAATAATTTTAAACATCAGCAAACTTGGTGTTATGGAATAGTGCCGTCAAAATTGTGTATAAATTTATGTGTACAAATTTATATGTATAAATTTATGTTTCTATGTGAAGGATATAAAGCATATCCTTCTCGCGTGTTTCGTTTATTTTTGTTTGAAATTTTTATTTAGTTGTAGTTTCTTTAAGGGTTTTCGGTAACTATGGCAACAAGTTTAAGGATATTTTATAGATGTTGTAAAGGGTTTCTTTTTCAAAGGTGTTAAACATAATAAGAAGGTTATCTGGAAAATATTCCATATAAACGTTTAATATTTTCTGCGATCCGCAATATCGAACACGTGTTTATATACTTGCTTTGATACGAATCGAGAACTTTATTCGCCAAACTAGGCAACTGACGGTTAACGCACCAATACTTGACGAAATAAGCGTAAAAAGTCAAAAATAGTTTCTGCAGGAGTACATACATGTCTTTTCAACATATATTCAATCTGATTACGATTGGCGTTTTTCGTATTCAAATTCGATAATTTGTAATAGATTGAAGAACAATTCAACTTTTGATGTTTAATCTACTACGAACTGTCGAATTTATAGGTGAAAAACGTCAACCGTAATCACGCTGAATATATTTTAACTTGTATGACTTAACCTATCGATTCCAAAATCGGTCTCAAAAGCAAAAAATTACGCCGATCACTGCAAACCGGGTGAAAATCGGTTAATCCGTTCGTGAGATATCGTGAACGAAAAAAGTGATTTACTTAAAAACCTCCGAAATTTATATGTACATTATCTGTTCACTTACTGTTTTCGACTATCTTATATTAATCGAAACATTTGATTTACTCTAAACTAGTAGAAGTCTAAAAACAAAAGTTTTAGCTCGAAGAGCACTACAGCATAGAATAGCACAACAAAACCTCGTTGATGTTACTGGGATGACCTCTAGAGTTAACCGTTTTGAATTATTATTTATTATTATTCGCCATGAAATTGTATGACTTGAAAATACATATGTAGACATATATATATATATATATATATATATATATATATATATATATGTATATATATAAATATATATATATATATATATATATATATATATATATATATATATATGTATATATATAAATATATATAAAGAACCCTTAAAACACAATTGAAGTCTTTTTTGTAGACTTTGTAGAAGTGATACAATACTTCACCTTTTTCTAACTAGCAAATAATGATGGGGAAAATTAAGCGTCATAAAATTCATTGTATGAATTGCTTGTAAGAAATAAAGCAAAAACATCTCTCATGGAAGCACCCTGTTAATAAAACAGCTATTTTGAATGTTAAGGCAGCAAGTTAAAAATAATTTCCATTTTTTCATTTAATTACAATTCAGTCGCTTTAAGGGGTTAAGCAAAAACACATGAAATAAATAAATTTCAAAATACTTGAAAAATTTCATCAAAAACAAATATGATCTTCCATTTTATATATTTTAATGCGGTTTTAACGGTTTTTATTACGTTAAGTTGTGCTGTATTTTGCACGAATACGGATTATGTAAAGGAAAAGAAGTTCAATCGCACGGGTTTTGCGTTTGAAGATATTAAAAATTGTGCCATAAATGAGTTTTACGATTTAAATTATTTTCGATGTGGCTCGTGTAAGAATATTGGTGAACATTTACAAACGTCTAAAGACAGTAAGTAATTAATATATTGAAAATACATATTCTTAATATATACAAACGAAGGTAAATAATATAGGAGCACACTTAAGCTGGATTCACCCATGGTTTCAGAACGAATTTCACGTTCTGAAACATGTTTTTATTATATGTAGTTTGACGTTTCTGTTTTAGAGAGTGGGAGAGAGAGAGAGAGCGATAGAGAGTAACGTGTTTCGGAACCTGAATTGGTTTAATTTTAATTCACGTTCCGAAACATTGCAACTGTGCTGCCAGAAAGTTTAATTTCTTAAGTGAAGTAGAACTGAGATGCCACGGAATATTATATGTACATATGAATAGTAAAATACAGAACTTGTTTTATACTTTTGATGTGTAACAACAAACTTGTTTCATATATTTTGTGTATATAATAAAAAACGGAGCACTTGTTTTGTATTGTTTGGTATTAAAAAGTATATATCTGGTGAATATTGTTATAAGTAAAATTAAATAAATAGTGGTATTGCCCAATTGTAAAACTCACACACATAGTTTACAAAATTATTTCATATGGTAGCCTTGATGTTGCAGAACAAATGCGCGAAGAGGGTGAATCGCTTCAGAGCATACTAGAATATTGTAGAACTAGAAATGTTGTAGAACGTCAATATTGTACTGAAACCATGGGTGAATCCAGCTTTACATAATTAAAAATATGTGTGTATTTATATGTATGTACATACTAAATACGCACATAATTTTTGTTTGTACTTCATCTCATCTCATGTTTATATGCCAACGCATTATTTTATACCTTTTCATGCACGCGAGTAGGCATAATTAAATACACAAGAGTGTGTTCGCTCTCCCGTTTCGTAACAATTTTCTTCTGCTTTTGACTTTGTCAATCCCTTTATCTTTGTTCAGTTGCTTAAATCTTTAGATAGTAAACGATTGAACAATAAGCGCAAGTTAAGATTTTAATACAAGAAAACATTTTTACATAAGAAATTGTAATTATACACAGATGTGAAATAAAATTTAATTTATTAAATTACTTGTTTGTATATAATATGAAATCAATATAAAAGGTACACTGGATTTAGTGAATAAAGTGAAAAAGTTCATTGGTTTTTATTAACGATAGAAAGAACAAAAATATACTGAAATAATCTACCGAAACCATTTTATATAGAAACAGAATTCTGATAATTATATGGACGAGAGTACAATTCGTTTATTTGGTGTCGTATTATTAATGGTACTAACGTCGCCTTTGGCTTTTATTATTACATATACAAAGTGTTTATTTGACAATTACGTGTGTTTAAATATTCATATGCCGACATCGGTACTTGCAACATATTATTTGCTACAGTGTCAAGGCCGATTCACCGAACAATAATCGACATCTCCCCTCCATTTACTGTTCCTTCGAGCCGGATCCAAATTACATATTTAGGACCTATTACATATTTGGGATTAGTCAAGCAACCCTTAGATTACTACCATTAGGAATTTGTACGTAAGTCGAAATATTTTATCTACCCCCATACTCTTGCCTTACATACACACATACGTACATACATACACTCGTCGTATATACAAACCAGTCTCCACCGTTATAAAATTTTTTTGTTGCTGTTGTACTCAACAAGAAATAATTTCTAAAACAACGAGATCCACAAATAACATTGGTTGAAAATAACTAGACTGTTTTGTATGCTTTTTTAACCTTGTTTCGCCCTTCGGCATTGTCTCAGAGTACTTGTCTTAATTCGTAATCCATCCACGTTCCACAACATATAATTCTCTCAACATACCACTGAGTTAGTTTTTTTTTTTAACTTGTATGCATGTTCGTGGAATAACCATACCATACTTTGCAAAGAAGAAAAAGGAATAAATAAGAGACACAGACTCTGCTACGAGCTCATGTACATATGCATGTATGTATGTATGTCGTATATATTTGCAAGTACTCAACAAACGATTCAAAAGTAAACAAAAAGAATAAATATATGTAACATTATTTTGAATCTTCTTTTTAAACAAAGCTAACAATATATATGTATCACAACTCTACTTAAAACACATGCTTGCGCTGACTGCTACCGAATTTTTAAAACGATGTGCATCGGAAAAGTTTTCCGTAAAAATTATTTTTAAGTTTTTTTTCCCATCTAAAATAAAAAACCCCCTTTATACGAATCATTTTTGTACGCTGCTTATACGTAGCTGTCCCTAACTCAGTTATTAAACTTTTAATTCTCTTCGGGAAAAGTATCGTTCTTCGTAATATAATACCCCAACATGTCAGCACTCACAGCTTTAATTCGGGCTTTTGACCGCACAGTCGAGTCGCAAATCTACATAACTCAACGTGATCAGGCAAAAAGATTCAATTCACACTATGAAAGTCTATAAGAGTGAAATGACGCGTCTCTGGTCTGGCTTTCGAGCGAGCTATGATAACGCCCTAGATAAATTTTCTAGATATGGAAACACTTAAGGGGCGCTTCTCTTCCACATTCAAGGCCCACATTGACGTACTGTCTGAAATCAATAAAGTCATAGACAATCTTCGTCCAAAGCGGAGTCCAGCCGGTACCTCCTCAGATGTGCAATTAGACCAAACAGCCCATATCTCTTTACCCCCGTGCGACACCGAAATCTTTTACGCAGATTACAAGTTCCGTGACATGTTTACAGCCCTGTACGGAACCAACAAACGCCTCTCACCCGTGGAAAAGATGTGTCACCTGCTCAAGAAGACTCAGGAAGAAGCACGTGAACTCCTTAAAACATGCCCTATCACAAATGATGGCTTCGAAATGGCCTGGCAGAATCTGGTAAATCGCTATGAGAATAAAAGAGTCTTAATTAATGCACAACTTAAGTGCCTCTTTAATATCTCCCCAATTTTTAAAGAGACTGGATCCAATATCAGACCCAGACGCCTACAACGTACAATTAACGATTGCGTCACGAATTTAATTCTGCTTCATGTCGATACGAATAATTGGGACCCAATTTTTGTCTATATATGCTCAACATGCTTACCAGATGCAACACTCACTCTTTGGGAGCACTCCTTGCCCCATACCACAAATCTACCCACATGGAAAGAAATGGATGCGTTCCTGACCTTAAGATTCCAAACTCTGGAATCTGTAGCAGACATTCGTTCCACTTTTTCCGTTTCAAATTCTTCAAACCAAAATAAAAACCCCTGTTCTAAGAAAACGAATCTGCTGCCAGAAAGGAAAGTTCATAGTTACAACAATAATGTGTCAAATGACAAGCGAGGGAAATGCCTTCTTTGCCCTAACTTCCACCCCCTAAGACTTTGCCCATCGTTTATCAGCATGTCAAGAAAACGATGCACGAACTGCCTCGGAACCTCCCATGACTTTAAGAAATGCAAGAGCCATTTCGTTTGCAACGCGTGTAAAAAGAAATATCACTCTTTACTCCACCGCTTGGAGTCTAATTCATCCCTAACTCAACGGACCACTGTACGGCCCCACCATAATCATACTCCCGTGTATCTCGTGTAAATACACACCCTCAGTCAATAGACTCACTCCCCTCTACTTCAAAAGAACCAACAGATCGACGGCTACAATCGTTTTCGACCAAATTACATTCCACTGCACCCTCTATTGATCCTCTCTCGTCGATCTTTATATGAATGATGTTAAATGTACCGTTCGCGCTCAAATTGATTCGGCATCCGAAGCCACGTTCGATTCAAAAAAGCTACAAATGAAACTAAACCTTAGAACCCGCTCCTCTCAGGCGAAAGTTCGTGGACTAAATGATTCCTTAACTGCAACATCTACTCAAATATGCCATATACAAATTGGTTCCCCGATCGAAAGCTCATTTGAGATGTACGCAAATTTTTGTCGTCAAAAAATTGACAAGCCAATTACATTATTACCCCGTATCTGCCCTCAGACAGGATAATTTCTCACACCTCCTGATGGGCGATACCTACCGTCAAACCTGCTCAGAGATCGATTTACTCCTCGGAGGTGACGTATATCCAAAAAAATAATCTAGGAGGGTCTCCAACGGAATAACAGCCAGTCCTTGGTCGCACAAGAAACGGTATTTGGATGGATCATTACTGGCAGAGTTAAAACTAACACGTGCATACCGCAGGTACTTTCCTTTTTCAACGAGATCGAATTTTCTCACCAACTGCAACGTTTTTGGAAACTTGAAGATATCCCAAAGAAGCCAAAATGCCCCCCGGAGGATACATACTGCGATCAACTATACTAAGCGACAACCTTTAAGGGTCATGATGGACGATTCGTCGTTTCACTCCCGTTCAAACAAGAATATCCTGAGAACCTCAATATTGGTCACTCGAGAAATACAGCCCTCTCACAGTTTTTACGAAATGAATCGAAACTAGCAAAAAAACCCCCTACTTAAATCAGAGTACGACCGTGTAATCACTGAGTACTCTGACTTAGCCCAAATGACAAAAGTAACCCCTTCATCATTCCTATTTTGCAGTCTGATCTAACAATTCTCGTTTTGCGATGGCGACTTCTTAGATATGTATTTAAGGCGGACATTATCTTCCGTAGCTTCCCCAATGAACAACCTCATGACTACGAGTTAAACACAGTCACATTTGGAGTGAACTGTGCCCCCTACCTGGCGATCAGGACCCTATTGGAACTGGCTAAGGATTGTGAGTCCACTTACCTTCACGTTTCTGAGATTCTTAATGATTATATGTATGTCGACGACGTGCTGGAAGGAGCTCACACTATATCATCAGCCTTGAAGTCACGAAATGATCTTACAACACTGATGCTGAAGACAACGAAAAGATCAGTCTTATCCGAAATAGCAAAATTATTTGACCCCGCCGGTTGGCTCTCTCCGAAAATCATAGTAGCAAAAATGATTATGCAATAGATATGGAAGGACGGCACAAATTGGGACGAAGATTTACCGGCTTCAACGCTGCTACAATGGCATGAATTCTTGGCCGTTTATGTCCATATAGAAAATGTCAAAATCCCCCGTTTCGTCGATTTTGACCCCTCGTACTCTGTTGAGCTACATTGCTTTTGTGACCCCTCAGAAAAGGCTTATGCAGCAAAACTGTATATCCGTTCTGAGTGCGAAGGTTTTGTTTCCTCCCACTTATTGGTCGCAAAAACCAAAGTAGTCCCCGTTAAATTCATATCGCTACTCTGTAAAGAACTTTGCGGTGCAGAACTTATGGCCACTATGATTGATTCTGTTCAAGCCCAATTCAACCTTAAAAATTACAAACTCTTCTTGTGGACTGATTCCACTATCGCCCCGGCATGGCTGCAAAACCACTTAATAAATGGAAAACCTTCGTGGAGAACAGAGTGGCGTCTATTATCGAAAAAGTAGGTAATGACTCGTGTTTTCAAACACGATTCATTAAGTAATCAAAAAGTAATCCCGCAGATCTGGCATCTCGTGGTCTCACAGTGGCGCAACTCTCGTCAACCGACTTATGGTGGCACGGCCCGCCGTGGCTGAAACGTCCTCGGTCTGAATGGCCCTTGCGGACTTCAAACTTCTGCACTGATGAAGAAGCTAAACGAATTCGTGTACATGCAAATCTGATTGCAAATGAAGATGTTCTGAAGGACTTCTCAAATCTCCCTAAGGAATTACGAGCGATTTACCATATTTTCCGTTTTTATTACCGCATAAGGAACAAAGTTGTGCATAACACTGATGCTATGGAACTTACTTCAACTGAAATCAATTTTGCTAAATTACGTTTGATAATCGCAAGCCAGAAATTCTACTTTGCCATGGACTATAATCAGCTGACTAAAAGTCTACCACTGTCCAGAAAAAGCCCTCTCCTAACCTTTAATCCCTTCGTTGACTCTGACGGAGTAATGCGGATTAATGGCCGACTATCTAAATCCCCTAGGCTTAGCTATGATGAACGTTTCCCCATCTTATTACCTTATCGTGTGTTTAAATATTCATATGCCGACATCGGTACTTGCAACACATTATTTGCTACAGTGTCAAGGCCGATTCACCGAATAATAATCGACATCTCCCCTTCCACCCCTCCAATACCCTTTACCAAAAATGTAAAAAGGGTGTATAGAATAAGAGCAAAATAACAAAAGTCAGACACAGTCATCTGAAAAAATTTTAATTAGAGCTCGATATAAATATTTTCTTCTGGCAAACCTTCTGATATCAGTTGTTTTTATTCCGAATATAATTAAATTGATTTAAATTTTTGTTAATTTTTAAAAACAATTTGTCTAAATATTTTATTGGCATTTAAGTTTCAGAAGGCTATAGCTAAAATAATTATATTTTGAGTCAATTTCACACAACATTACTTTATAAAATTTGAAAGCAAATCAGCTGATCGTAAAGTACAATAAAATGACTGTTTTTGACAGACATATACAATTACATATAAGCTGAAAAGTTGACAAGTCCGATGTAAAAAACATGTCATATATGGCAGGCTTAAAGTTAGAGAAAACGACTACAGGGTTGGACGATCGAAACTTTTTCACTTCCCGCTGGGAAAATTTTAAATTTTCACAAATTGGTTTTATTCCGTTTTGCGGAAACTGGGCTCCCATCCGATTTAGACGTTTATATTTGTTCTTTTTATTAAAAATAAGAAAACAATCCTGTCTAAAGCAAGGACTTATATGTCTATTGCTTTTGCATGATTATTTTACAGGAAATAAATAAATTTAATTATATTTTTAAAGAATGTGGTCTCGTTTTTATTCGTAACATTCTTTACTTTATGTTAAGAGTATTAGTTTTTTTTAAGTAAGGGACTGTTTCATTTTTGTAATAGAAAGTTGACTAATATATCGATTTTATTTAATATTTTAATTGACATAGTGTCATTGTAATATTATAATATGAAATTTATTTGTTGGGTGGTTAAGCAATGTCTATATGCATTTGCATCAAAAGTCTTTTGATAAGTTGAGAAATTTGAAACTTTCAAAACTGTGGTTAAAGTCTACTGACGATTTCAACAAATAAATTTCATATTTTTTTAATTTTTGTAAATGAAATTGTTTTTTGTTTGTTAGAATATTCGAATAAAAGTTTTAAGGTATTCGGGTGTTCGAACGAGAAAAATATTTTATTCCAACGACTAGCGAACCCCCTGCACACTTCGTAGTGCAAAAAAGAAATTAAAAAAATTAATTCGAATACATTTAAATCAGTGATAAACTGCTTTTATTGTAATGCTCTGTGGTAAATGTTTTTCTATTTTTGGTGTAAATATACAAAACCGATGGTTTGCCAACGCGCGAACACGCTACATAGAACTGTCCATGTGAGAAGACTGGATGCACTAAATTCACTCCACAAATTTCTAAAGATTGGCCTTGCGCCAAATTAAGGGTATTCGCAAACGCAAGGCGAACAGGAAACTGAAGTTGTTTAAATTCAAATGGTATATCAGTCGGAATCATTGGGATACGTGGAATGAATACATCTTCGCCTTTTAATTTTTTAGTTAAAATAGTAGCTTTAATTACATAAGCCATCAACCTTCTAATAGCAAGTCTTGTACCATTAGACAAACGCGGTTGATTGATATTGTGAAGCATAATAATAGTGGCTCCAACTATATATTGAAGATTATGTGGAGGCAATCCTGGTAAGTCCAACGAATTCAAAAATTCAGTTGGATAATTCAAAACATCTTCTTCATTGGTAACAGTATCGACAGACTTGTACAACACCACTTCGCCAGGAATCTTTGATTGTATGGCCATGTTTAATTCAGTAACATCTTTGTTCTTTGCCGCTAAAATTACTCTGGCACTCAACCATGCATGGCATGTATATTGTTGTGTTATGTAAGTGAAAACACATTCAATAAATTCCTCTTTTGACTGTACGAAACGGCAAAAATCATTTGGCAATGTTATCAATCCAGTGTCATCTACAGGCATTGCACCGTTCCCAATTCTCGGCAATTGCTTAGGGAACTTATCAGCAGATAGATCATTCTGCAACTGAACACGAACTTTGGTAGTGAGTGTTAATATTTTAACAAATCTCCTTAAATATGAAGACTTTAAGCAAGCGTCAATTTCATCGGCAGATGTCGATCTAAGAATGAACTGAAATCTTTGCCTAAAATCGCCTAACAATAAAATCAACGCACCACCAAACAACTCTGAATTATCTCGGAGATCTTTCATTGTTCTTTCCAAAGCCACAACAGATTTCTTATTCGCGCACTCATGCATACGACGTGGGCTGTGCATGGATAGTGTATCATATTTTGCACTACAACATCATATAATTCAGGATCACTTATTTGATCTGGAATTTCAGAACATATAACATTGTCAACTTCATGCGATGTGATTTTATTCACCAACCATATTAAAATGTAAGCGTGTGGGTAACCACGCTTTTGCCCCTCCACAGAATACATCCAGCACTTCCCTTCACCAAACACTTTAGATATCAGGCTAAAACCCATAAGCGCTTTCAATTTCTGCTTAAAAACACGGGCAGTGATATCATGGCGGTCGGTAGGATTTTGGCCAGCGAATATATTATCTTTAATGTCAATCCATTGCGGATTACACTTAAATGTTATAAATAAATCTGGTCGACCGTAATGACGCACATAAGTCATTGAATCCTGCGCGTACTCATGCATATGACGTGGGCTGTGCATAATGTATTTAAATATTTGAGTGTTTAGTGATATATTTGTATGTAATTTATTTCATAGATCCCCGAAGTTGTGATTTAGAATAGCTAAGTACATAAATTAAATTAATGGTTTGACTAAAATTTAATTGTAATGAATTTCAAAACGAATTGTATTTCAGTTTTTCAAAATATTAACTCAAATATTTCGAAATGCTTGCAGTGTGCACTAAAATGGCTATAACTCATGAACCAATACACATACATACCACATAAAAACCTTGGTATTGATGTCACCTTTCATATAAACTTTTAAGAAACAAAATCGGTTCACGCATTCCGGAGAACATCAATTACTAACACAATGCAACTTATTTTTATATATCTATAGATTATAAAATCCAAATAATTGACATCTCTAGAACATACCGCTCAATGAATTATTATGTTTGCTGACGACACTTGCTTGTCCTATCCCTACAGCATGATCAGGTATTACAAAAGCAATCATGAGGTCCAACTAACCGATAGTGAATGGTGCGAAAACCCAATTAGATTCCAAACATACATATTAAGTAAATATGAAAAAATGTCTGTTTGTAATGACGGCATGTCGATCCAGGAATCTGATACAATAAAGTACTCAGGCATAGTTTTCAATAATAATCTTCAATGGGATAATCACATACAATTCATTATATCGAATCTGTGCTGTGCTATTGGAATGTTATATCGATTTAAGTGGTAATTTAATTTTTAAACTGAGATGATCGTATATGATAGTTTAATTTATAATCCCTTAACTTATTTTCTAATAATCTATGGTTTTAAAAATATATCTGCGTTAATGTCACTGCAATCAACTCTAAAATTAGTTTTCAGTTTATCTCCCAGATACCATACGTTTGATCGTTCTAAGTAGTCCATAATCAGAAATGCTGGTAAATTCTAGCGAAATTCACAACTTATTAATCGCGACACACGGCAGGGCATGAATTTGCCCGTAACAAGATATCGGCTTTAACTGTCTAAGCAAGGAATTGGCTGATAATGATTTATTAGTTTCTTTGAAGAATATTGTTGTGCTCTCTGCATTTAATAAATATGGTTTAAAAAAATAAAAGCAAAACATGCATTTTAAGCAAATCGAACTAAAAGATAAAAATAGATTATAAAACAAGCTTAAAACCGTAACGATCCAAATTACAAATATGATTGTGAAAAAGAGCTTGAGCGCTTTGTGGCTTATGTTTCATATATCGAGAGACAATAATACCTGTATTTTGGATCATTATTGTCTTAAGTTTATTTCAAAATTTATTTTGAACTTTTTATTTCGATTTTCTTAAAAGTTTGTTTTTTAGTATTCAAACTATATTTATTTTTTAGTTTAATGAGCTTCGAAGGCGTGTAAAAATACTTACACTTTATAAGAAGATGGGAACATGAACCTGTATGTGGCGTATGAGCAACATTATTAATAATATTAACTATATGTGTAGAAGCACAATAGAAAAGAAGAATTAGATGGATACAAACAAAGATACCAGTGAAGTTAATAAAAAGCGTATAAAAAGGAATTCAGAAAGTACTTGCTAAGCAACATAGAAAGACTTCCGATATGTAATAAATAAATAAGTATGTGTGTTTATATACGTTTATACATAAAATAACTACTGAAATTGCCAAAGCTCTTGTTAAATTTTTAATTTGAAATCTCTGTCTTTTCAGAATTTTCCTGCGTTTGCAAAACCTCAACACCGTGGTCGACGGTAACCATCTATGACAATGCAAAATCATCAATTAGATGTCATAACATTTGCAATCAAGATTACAAAAAAACTAAAACAACTAACCACACCAGTCAATTGATTGATCAATATTGCCAAAACAATGAAACCGTTCTTCCAAGCGTTAACTGTAAATTTAAATATGTTAACCGCACAATGGCCACCACATCAACGCTGGCTGATTTCTCACGAAATATTGAAGTATATCAAAACAATTGGCAATACGATGGATTATGTAACGAGTGTAATATGCAGTATAATTTTAACTACCACGGCTACTGCATTGCAAATAGCCTGTTGCGACCCTATTTGAGTTACAACTCCTTTTGGCAAGCAACAACGTCTGCTCAGCACTTTGGAGAATTGAAATTTGTGGCCTTCTCTTGCATGTCTCTAAGAAATCAAACAGCCTGCAATCAGTTGGCTAATTTATGTGTATTGTCGCATTTTTCTAGCGATAAGAACTCGCCTTGTAGTAGATTCCTTTTACATCAAGCCATAGATGCTGTATACAGATACGACAGCGCAGATGATTTAATGACGCACCATCAAATGAAACCGTTCCTATACTATAGGAAGGGAAAAGAAACGATGGCAGAATTGGATCAGCCAATAAAAGGGTTAAAATACTCCACAGCAGCTTCAATAGTTAGTAAAAGTTCTTTTTATTTTAATTTATCAATACATTTATTTCATATCCAACAGAGTAGTCGTTTGAAATTCTTTGTGAACACTTATGCCTTGGACGGCACCCTGCAGCGTTGGGGCTCTTTAAGATTAAATGATTTGAGTTTATGTCCGCATTATAAAAGCAGTTGGAGTTTTGTTAATTTTTTTAAATTTGCTCGCAAATACGATGCCATTGAGTGCTCATTGGCATTGGAAGATCTCATTGATTTGGCCACGATTTATGGGAATAATCGTTTTACGGCGTTATTTTTAAACTATACCCGGAACGATGGCAATGGCGGTATATTTTTACAAACCATACCAGTTTTAATAGAAGATATGACGACAGAGAATAAGGTAATTGCGAAAAAAAATATTTATTTATCTTCTTTTGTGCAATAGTTGTTATTTAAATAATTTATGTAAAATGTTGCGAACGATCTTTCTTAAGCCCGTGTCAAACATTGTTTTTGCTATGGGAAAACAATGGCCTCATTTAGTTAGAAAAAGAAATTTAAAGATTCAAAGTTTTAAACTTGAAATTTAAATAATAGGCCGTGGTTATTAATAACAGGAGTTTTGTGACGATGTCACCAAATACTAGCATATGGATCAAAAATCCCAGGCTGGCAAGGTTGTCAAGTGAAGGCCAAAAAAGAGGAAGGTCTTCTGTCTGTAGTGTAGTGTGTGAACCACCAAGTTCCCCCTTTTCTTCGCCTTCTCTTGTACGTCTTCGAGTATGTTGCAAGTACACTGTGCAGTACCGGTCCGTACATTAAGGCCGGATCAAAGTTTTGCTTCGCTTTGCGATACAGATTCGCTGGCACATGTAAGATTACACGTGCTGTCTTACACGAAACATGTCGCAGAAAGTATTTTTAGGCAACTAAAATGAAGATATTTTATTTTAAAGAAGTTATACCCAAACTCACGTAAACAACATAATTTCTAAAAGAAAATCAATTTTTGTTAGAGAAATCTTTTTAGCTTCCCGCTAGAAAAATTTTAAATATTAAAAAATCGGAGTTATTGGTTTTACCCCGTTTTAAAAAACGGAGTTCTCATCAGATCCCCACGTGTCGAAGACCTAGAAAGCATCCTTGACTAATTCTGAGAGTCTGTTACTATGTCTGGTTGTGTGCGTGCGTGAATCAAGCGAAACTGAAAGCGTTTTGCAGAGTGTTTCTGAATTTGAGCCGATTTGAACCAGTAGATTTCAATATATATCAAAAAAACTTGGAGAAAAAGCATTTTCAAAATATTTTTTTTTAGAATAACTCTTAAACGGCTCTTAAATCGATCGATTCCTCAAACTAATCAGCTCTTCACAGTGTTTGACCCGATCACTGTAAGCCGGGTCAAAATCGGATAATCTCTTTTTGAGATATAGTGAACGATACTTGTTTTGAAATTCTCCTAAACTATATATCTTATCAGTTAGTACTCTCGATTATTTTATAGTAACGAATAAACCCTAACCACGGGGGAATCGGTTGCTTTGAAGTTTAAAATAATATCGTTTAAGCTCGAAGAGCCCAAAAGCACAGAATAGCACAAAAACCTGGTTACGATAGCCTTGAGGTTAAAATTAGGGGGAAGTTCAGGGACGGCCTTTAGGGCCAAAATTTTTATAAATATTTTTTTTATATTAACAATGAATCATTTATATACAATGGGTTTCAATAAACTTCGTTCTATCGAATAAATAATATTTAAAACAAAACCAATTTTGAACATTTTGTTTGTTTTAAATGTTGTCCATTCGATGGAACTATAGTTTGCGCCATCGGCGAATAGTCAGTTAATAATAATAAATAAAGAAATAATGTAATTTGCAGTTTATTTTTTATTTGTTTATTTGAATTAAACTTTGCGAAGTAAATTTGCTACGTATCAGTGCGCTGATGCCGACGGTGGTGACTTGACGATATGCCGGCGATGTTGTTAACCCGAATTTTATGACTGACTGTACACGACTTATGCCTTCACATAAGAACCTCATCAAAAGAACCGTAATTTATACAGTTATCTGAGATGTGGAAGCTCAGTAGTGCGAGTGAGACGCAAAATTCTCGAAAGAGATTAAACGATCCACGGCCTGGCTACATTTAAAAATAATTGCCTACTAAAATTGATCTTGCCTGACTCACGGCTGCTTTGCGAACTGTTTATTTTTTATATTTGAGTGTTGATGTTTCTTTGCTATATTAATAATCCTGGAATCTGTAAGGAGCAACTGGTTTGGAGACAAACTCTCTTAAATTTACTTTGATGTTGATTTTACTTTGCCTCTCAAAGATGTAGGATCCATTTTATTACGAATGTATCTTTGCCTTGTTCTGACTTTGGATTGCTTAGCCCCTTCCAGTACCACAAAGCGCTGATAAGGACTGTCCATGTCATCGAAATTATTATATATTCCTTTATTCGCATAAATTATGTATAAAGCACTGACAAATAGTATACGATAGAAATTATTATAGTTTAGTCTTGTTTTTGCCTTCTGCACAGATCGCACAATGTTCGCTATTACAAAAAAAAAACAAATTTTATTTAGGGTCATGTTTTAATTGCGAAATGTTTGACATAATGTGTGACAATCCTCTTTCTTTTTAATTCTTTCTAATTTCAGCGCCCTCATAAAGAAGATTGGCAATTGGTCAAACGTTTTCAACTGATACAGTACCACCCACGCTCTAGTATATTGGCTGCTCATGCCCCGGCGGTGTACGAAGAGTCCCATAAGCTTCATATTTTTAGGTCTATGCGTTTTGCTGAAAATATAGAGCTCCATTACGATATTTACGAAAAAAATCGCATATCAGTGCCCCTTATTAAACTGAATTATCGCCATATTGAATTCACCAGCAACACCACACTAAATAATAAATACGATTTAAAATTCCAGATAACTTTTAAGAGAATTGGTGAAACAGCCACGAACGAATTGATTAACGAAATAGCTTTACCGTTATTCGCAATAGTGGCATTAATGACAGCACTTTTCAAAACGAATAACACACGAAAAAGACGAACATCCTATTGTGCAACCACATCTACGCCTCTGCAAGCAGCAGCAGCAGCAGCACAAAATAATAATGATGATTTTTGTAATTTCAACATTTTAACCGATTTCTTACTGAATTTCATTTCTCATGTGGCATTAGCCTTTTTATTGTGTTTCCTTTTACACGTCTTCACAAATAGTTTGTCATTCTTAAGTTGATGTGACATTACCCCTTGCTAAGGATCAACATTCTTTGGAATTCCTTATATATTCAGCATTGGTTTTGAAGGTAAGTCTTACCGGTAAGACAAGTTTGTTGTCATATTTTATACTACGGCTACTGTGCAAGTGTTTACATACTCGTATACAACATACATATATAATTTGTTTTTTCTATTTTATTTTTACTCGTCTTTATTGGATGAATGTGGGCATTATACGCCAACGCAGATGATTTATGTGTGTATCTACTTTTGGCGCTTATCACATTTTCATATATTTTTTGTCGACTGGGAACGTCCTCGTTGCGGCGATACACATCATTTTAGTTTAAAAAATAATCTTGAAACGTCGTCCGTTTGCTCGAGTGTTCGAACTTTCATTAGCGACTCGAATGTTTCTGCTTGGCGTAGCATTTTATTGGCTAATGAATGGATTCAGTTAAGCGGCAAACAGAAAACATCAAAACTCTTACAAGGATTTGTAGTGGTGGTGCTAGCGAAGGTAAGAAAAAATATCAAAAAATAAAGATTAACGCTCATGCTTTTATGAGAGAGTGTGTGACGACTCAGCAAAAGAGATTTACTCTCTTTTTCTGCTGATTTGTTATCATTACAAGAGTCGTTGACGAAAGTCAGTTAAAGTCGTTTCATATATTTTGATTCATCAATTTATTCAATATTTTCTTTTATCACCCTGACATGCCATTATTAATTTTGATTTTCGTGCTGATTCTTTTTTCCTAAATCAGTTCTTTTCTATTGGGATTTTTAGCTGCATGAGAACTACTGATACCGGTAACTATGGTTTGACAGTTGAGAGTTTCTGTTCAATATCGTTTCGCAACTCATTATCAATCGTTTGACGTCAGGAAAACACTTCCGAATTGTGGAAATTTACTTAAGAAAATATTAATAAACCTTTTCCAAAGCTCACGGAGTACTTCCTTCGTTTTACGGTCAACTTAATTGGGACAATTTTCCATCATTTTCGCATTAATTTTATGCTACTCGTCTCAGGAGAGGGTGAGAAAGATCATCATCAACTCTATGTGGAATGAACTTTGTACAAAGGTCTTTCCTTGCGGATCCAATTTTCCTAATTCTTCCAAAGTGCATCGGATATGTAGAGGCCATATGGTCCACGACCATATGGGATATATATATATATATATATATATATATATATATTTACATATATAATATATATATCCATATGCCGAATGTATATATTTTTTAATTATTACCAGATCTTAGGGTATGTCCCATGCCGGAACTATGAAGCAGGCGATAGTGTTAAAAGGATAGATGGAGAACGATGAGTAAATAGATAATTTGTTGTAGCAGTTTTTATCTTGTTACTTCGCCGGTGAATTTTTGCTACAGTACCGACGAAAGAGTTGTCGGTAAAGCTCTGCGGCCTGTGCAGTGCTTTCATCATTGGAACAATTACCACAACCAAGCAGACCAGAGACATTCCATAACATACGCATGATTAAATGCGGGGTGGACCTCCGTGGCATAGGCTTTGTAGTCTTGGGCTAACTGCTTCATTTCAAAATTAAATATTATGAAGTTATCTAGCAGATAATAATAAAAAGAATTTCATTTTAACGACTTTTGTTCTCATGCAGCTAAGAAAAATTCAAAATATTATTAATCACTATGTAATTCTTCTATTTCCAGTTGCTGGATATTAACGCCATCAGTCATGACGATACCACATTAAAAATATTCTACGTTTCTCTTTTATACATTCTATTCTACATCTGCCAGTATGTGGTTATAAGCGAAATACTTACACGCATCACTGGAAATCCAATACAGAAGTACATTGAACACTGTTCGCTGGCAAATGTTTCGGTGTTTACACTGACTGAGCCTTCCTTTGGCTTTTACATACATGGTCGTTCACCTCACGGCTTTGCTGATTCCGATATGACTACCATGATCATGCAGCTGCAGCGTGACACACAAAGTATTTGTGGACGTCGTGGTCTTTTAAGCGATACGGATCAGTGCTACGTGATAATGCCACCAAGAAATTTAAGTAATTATTTCGATAAACTCTTGCTGCCTTATCAAAAATCATTTGGAGGAATAGCATCTAGTGGCGGCCTTCTCCAAAGGGACATGAATAACATTGAAGGCACCTTGGAGAAAACTTCGATTGCGTATTATAGCGTTAACCGTTTCTTCTGCGCTTTTATTGATCATGTTTGTAAACAAATTTTCAGTTTGTTAATTTCATTTAATATTAAAGTTACATGCTGTTTCTTCTTTGACAGGGCATAAAGGATATGGACTATATTATTAAGGAGAAGACAATTGTTGAACGCTTACTTAATTGTGAATTTGAGAATTATATAACAGACAGTTAGTATATTTTTAAAGTAATTCATAATGCATGTTTTAAAGTTTAGTTTAAGATTGCAAAACATCTTACAGAGAAAAAGTGTTAATGAAACAGTGGTTCCCATGTGTGGATGTGTGTTTGGGGGTATTGAGTTAATCCTGGTTTTGCATTATGCCATACAAACGACTATTTCTGTTCTATTTTCAAGTGACAAAGCATCTGACATCGGCTGGTTTTAAAGAAAGTGAATATTTGTGTCTGCGGATACATAATGAAATTTTAAAGTACATTAAATTTAAATTGAGTTAATATAAAAATGGAGCAAAAAATTTATTTAATATAAAATATCATGTTTATTAAAAGGTGATATGTATGATAGGAAAAAAATATAATTATTAATTGTTGATTTATTCGCGTTTGAAATTTTTGCATAAAAGACGATTAAATTTTTCTCATTCGAATATTATTCTTAATCTCTTCTATCATTTTTGCCATTGCGCTGTTTACTTTTACATCAGACTTGGGAAATTTCAAATTCATGTAATTTTCATTGAGTTATATACATACTTGTGAACTGAGAGAAAAATTAGTTTTTAGATTTCCATTAAGCTGTTAGTAAATTTAAAACTTTAAAAGCGTTTCATGCAAAACAAGCTTTTTTGAGTTATGCCACTATTGAAATAAATGAGCGATACATACATACATAGTAGAAATGACAGTGGTGTACGTGATGTCGGTGTACCGTTCATGATACGCGTACGAATCTTCCAACATAATTTTAATTTTTTAAAACTTATTACATTAATAATCATACATTTTTGTATGATTCAGACATACTCACCCACGATGAGGAGTAAAAGCTTCAAGATCACAAACGCATATATTTTAGATATTTTGCAAGAAAAATTGGTGTGTGAAGCAAACCTGTAATTTCTAAAACAATATCATTTCGAGAAAAGTTTTCTTTGCAATTGAATATTTTCGTAATCAATAAAAAATATTGTTAATATTAAATTCCGTAAATAATTAATTAAGATATTATATTTTCAATTATGTAGGTACTTGTAAAAATATTTAATAACAATTACAAAAATTTGTAATATGCGTGTGCAAGCAATTGCAAATATAAAATATAATTATTACTGCCCTAGTGATGTTGTTGTCTTTAGGGATAAAATAATTTTAGCAACATGTTGCAATACATTTATAAACATCCACAATTTTAGTACAAAATCTGGTTTTGAGAGGTAAATATCATTTTCGGGTTTTACGGACCTATCAAATATACTAAGTCAACCAAACTGGTTAAAAATTTGGCATGGAACGTTTCTCTAGGCTTTAATGTAGACCGTGTCAACATGTATGGAGGCAATAACTGCCTACTTCATAAAATATATGTCGTATTTATTAAAGCCTTGTGTGAAAAACAATCCATAGAAACCCGTAAAATAAGCAGTTAATAAATACAAACTTTTTTGTGAAAAAATGAAAAATTTATTAATCGACTTTGTTTAGCGACTTTATCATTATTTGTCAAAATCAAGCTAGTTGGAGCCACAAAGCAATACGCGCATTTTGTCGCAATTTTTTGTAGTAAATTATGTGATTCATAAAAATAATAATTTTTCTTTAATTTAGACAAGGGTACATTTTATATCGACACAAATTTCTCATTTACCCAACTGTTTCTTTATGGCAACGAATTGCAGTTGGTCATTGTGGATTTAATGTTGCTGTTGGCAGTCTATTTAATCTTTTCAAATCTTTTGGCAGCTGTTATTGTAGTATGCATTTTTAATAAGGTATATATATATTGCTTATATATAACGCCAATCATATCATTTTATTAATTACGTTTATTTTTCTTTTTCAGGTTTTCCAATCATTTTACCGTTTTGCGGTAAAAGAAAATATCTCTTACAAGACTTTGATCGATAAACGGTTTTTAACGTAAAACATTTTACATGCAATTGCCTGAATTTAAATAATAAAAATATGGAATAACGAATTTATTTTCTCGCTTGTATTTATAGCTTAGCAGCACGAGATTTAATTAAAACACAATATATGCACCCAACTTTTTTAATTCATACTCCTACTTCGTTTCTCCATTTACTATTCATAAGTAACAACAACGGTTTGCTTTTATTTTTTACATATAATACGAAGTTTATTTATAAGATAATATTTATATGATTTTTTTATAAGTAAACTTATTATATTAAATAAAAATTAAAAAATAAATTTTACACATAATTTTGTTTTCTTTGTATTTATCGTAATAAAAATTAATAATGAAGATAATGCTTTAAAGCGATAATAAAAATAAAACAATTTGATTCGTTATAAATTCAAAGAGAAAACTATATGCTAAAAGAACGAAAAAACATATTACATATATTTTAAAAGAAACAAATAAAAATTTTATCAATTTCTAATTACTTACTTATTAAATTTATTATTAATGAGAATAGTTTCTTGATTTAGGTTTTCGTTTAATTTCCATAAATTGTTTGTTCTTGTGAATTTCTAGTTATTAATTAAGAGTTTAGTATATTTATTACACATCCATTTATTATATGGAAACTATACATACATATTGTATTTATGTATATGTTACTTCTCTATGCTTGTTTCTGTCTGTCTGGTTTTATGTTTAATGCAAAAAAAAAAAAAGTTTCAGTTATTTATATTGTAGTTTTGTTTTTTGTAAAACTAACAATTCTTGGTTTTGCTAATTATTAAATTTTGTTGAAAAATGTTTTTAATAATTACTTTTTGATTTTTGTTTTATATGTTTAATATTCATTTATGCTCTTCTTGGGGATATTACATAGGGAAAAGTAGACCAGTACCACAAGTAGTTCCAAAAAGTGGTGCTTCAGAAGCGCATGCTAATGGAACTGCTTCTGTATGTGGTTCAAAGGCAATAAGTTTTCAAATTGAAAGTTATTATATTCCAAATCGGTTTAAATATCTTTATATTTATCGCTGTAATACTAGGTTTAAGGCGGGATTGACTATCCTGAATCCTGACCGACTTAAAAAAATTATTTAAAAATGGCATTGTAGGCGACACACTAGGTTTTCTCCATATGCACAACGAGGCAGTCCGGACTAATGAGAGTAAAAATAAAATTACTCGCCGAAAACTGCTGGAACACGAAAAACCACAATACTACTGCTGCATACTTATAAACTAAAACGCTCGAAATCATAAGCATATGCATAATTTGTAACGGCTATAAGTATGCAATTTTTTTTTTGAAGAATTTATTTAAAAAAAAAGCACTTTATTTGAAAATTTTATACTTAGTTTTTTCATTTTCAAATGCAAACAAAAAAAACGCTCATAATTTCCAAGAACTTTGTGTGGGTAATGATATATCGAACTGCATCAACCCCTGCAAATGAAAATCTAAATGTCATAGAATGTATCTCTGAAGCACATGACGTAGAGGCAAAGGTTAAATACGCTGTCCAAAAACTGGTACATTTAAAAAAAGCATCGGCAACCTTACATTAGCATTGTTAAGTAACTTTTGCCGCCTGTTGTACAGCAGTAACGCATTTCAGCTCTTAGCGAACCATAAGAAGTTACCACTTCAACAAATCTCAAAATATTTTACTTTCATAATTTCAAAACCTTCTGATAGCCAACAAAAGATAACCAACAGATTGATAATTATTCAGGTTTGCTAAAGAATCTGAGAGCTTTTAGTTCGAATACCACATGCTTTTAAAAACCAAGAGTTTTCTTTGAAGTATTTGTTTAAATTAAAAAAATCAATTGCATAGAAAATACTTTAATTATAAATTCCGCAAGAACAAAAGAAGATAATGATAATTAAAGGCACATAATGCAATTTTGAAACCAGCTGCTTCTTTTGCCTATTGATATATAATATTCTAATGTCTTGTATGTGCACATATAAATGGATTTGCAACTAAATTAATTTGTAAAAAAAGGAAAGAAGAGAAACGTAAGCAAATTGTCAGGTTTGAAAATTCATCATATGTTTTGAATCTAGACAGATTTTCTTCCTATAAATGTACAAAATACGACTTTGAAACTACATTTTTAACTCAGAATATATATAAACATTTCGCGGACAAGTAAATATCATTCTGTTTTCATAAATCCATTTGTAATTCCAATTGGATTACAACTATTTTAGGAGAAACTATAGATTAGGACTTCTTCATTTCTAACTCAGTTGGTTTTAGAGCATTTTCCAATTGTTTTCATTTCAAAGTTTAGGTTTCATTTGAGCAATCAGCCAATTCACAAAGGAATATCGGACCCAAGTGGGCTAGCACTCTTTTTTTCTTATTTCTTTTCAACCATCATCCTGTTGACTTAATCAACCGTTTTCAGCATTGAGAATAGAGAATAGCTATGTTTGTTCGAGAGCTTAAGCGGCCAACGCTGGCGCTTTGAACTTCACCCACACATGTGAGACGACAATACAGCTACCACAATTTAAGCAAAGAAAACATTTTGCATTCAAAAGATAAGATGAAATGTTTGCTTTAGAGCTGAAAATCATTACTTTTGTATTTATTGAATTCTCTTTTATCTTGGCAAAAGGCATGAAAATAATGCATAGACAGTCGCAAAGCAGCTCAATATGCTGGTAATTATTTTTTGAGTGCATATTTTTATTCCCGTTGCTCTTGCTTCCGTGTACAAAAAAAAAGCATATCGACGGCTTATATTCTATACCCATGACTTTTTGATCGCAAATTGTTCACTAATGCCAGCTTAATCTCTGACAAAATTTTCAGAAAAAAAATTAATATAAGTCCTCTTTTTTAATTATTTGTGAAATCGCTATCAACCACACGAATTTTTTTAATGCAATAGCCGCCATACGGAATACGGAACGAAATAATTTTTGGGCTTACATGTTCATCGGCGTTTTGTATGAAAACTCAATCATGGTTAAAGGATGGGTAACGTCCAAAGATAAACCGGCAGACAATGAGTCGCCAGCACAAACTCAGCGATCCACGTTTAGGTCTAAAAGAACCGATGTTTTTTTTTTAAAAACTTCAATGGTGCCAAACTTATTAGCATTTGACCTGGTCGAGCCAAAAATGATCCAAGAGTTTCTCAATTAAGATCACTAAAGTATTTGCCAAGTGGAGAAGTTCAATTTAAACTTAACTTTAATGAAAAATACAATAACTTGCCCAACAGAATTAAAAAGTACACAGGATGTACTGAACCAAAGCCTTTGCATACCGCTCAGCTTCCAATCCAGCCTAGTAAATGGAAACATCTTCAAGATTTGAAACCGGTTATACCACTAGAATATCATTACTTTTATGACAATTTAGTTCAGATGGAGTCAAAATAATAAGAAGCAATGTGACAACGTCCAATTGGAATTACCTTTTTTAAATTATGTTTACTTTTTTATTGTTTTGTTATTGAATTCTTTTAGGCTAGAAAAACGTTAAACAAATTATTAACTTAAAAAATTACATATTAGAGAAAAAAAAAAACATATTTTTATTACTGCGCAATAACCGCTATACGCCGTAAAAATATTTGAAGATTTCAGTTGCAATACCCGACATCAGCCATATCGCCACGAATAGAGTGCGAACTTCTATATTTTTTATAAGAGTGACTTAGTAGTCATATTTTAGAAATATTATAGAAGAAAGATTAATTCATACCTTAAAAATTTTGGAATGAAACAGTTTTTTCTCTCTCTCCTGAAAAATTGTGTTTTGGCGTATGGCGGGTATTGAATATAAGCCGTCGATATTGTTTTTATTTTCCCGTAAATTTCTTTAACTGAAATATATTTACGAAAATTCATTGTTAATGTAAGCCAATCCTTATATCTTCGTCCTTCACACATAAGAAGTGTTTTTGGCCATAAATGTGTGCGTTACTAATGAAGAAACAAAACCTATCGACAGTATGTATATCATAGGGTCATCTCGTTTTTCCCCTCTTCTGCTTTTGTGTGAATACTGACTGAACATGTTGGTTATAGGTCTGTTCCAGGTGCATAAAGTCTTTTACAGCTTTAGGTTTTTAAAAAGCAAAACTTTTCTTTTAATTTCATTTCTAGTGTGAATTCAAAAAATTAAAAATATTACACTTTCATTTTGCCTGGAACTAAACTGAGTTGAAATCGATATATTTGAAATTTTAAATATTTCAAATATGTACATGAATACATATTTCAAATAATATGATTTACAAAAAACCTATATTGATTACTTCATTCATTGCTAAATTAGAAGTAGAGTGAGTTCGAAATACATTTATTATCTGTCTGGTCCACTAAACGAAATAAAATTTTGATTGTACAATTTGCATACATTAAAAAATCAGGAACAGAATTTAATTTTTTTAATGTAAATTATACGAGCCAAAATTCCTCTCAAAATATTGGACCCAAAAGTAATGTTCCATTTTGTGAATTAAGCTAACCAGTGCGGTTCTATTAACGCATTCGAAAGATTTTATTTTTCATAAAAATTGAGATGTGATTTGTAATCTACAATTCACAATCGCAAAAGCTTTGGGGTTTTGAAATCGCAATATTAAACTTTAAACAATTAAACTACGCAAAAATGAAAGTAAATATATTTTCTATTATTTTTAGCAAAAATTAGCAAATTAAATTGAATTGCTTAAATTCAAATATCAATTTTAATACCTTTGCTTTGCTAACTTTTTGGGCCAATTGTTTTCACGAGTTCTTTCGATTTTATTTTTGGATATGAAAAGAAAGTTTGTTGATATCCAACTCGCAATCGTGCGAGTCACATAATATGCCTGATTAATTAACATTATCGCATCCTCAACTCACGTTCCCGTCGTTCTGATATTACTTTTTCTTATCCCTTCGACAAGTATTCAGTTCAGTCCGACTTTTACTTTAGATTTTCTAATCGACTTTCATTCATTCGAAATAAACTAGAATTTCACTTATAGTTTTGCAAAAACACTCTAAGCATTCGATAAAAATTGCGATATTTCATTCAAGATCAAAAGGAAAACATCTTCCCTAGTACAGTTAGATTTTCATATTATTTTATGAAGAGCTTAAATTTAATATTTCTATTTTTGTGTTATAATTTAGTTGAGTAAATTTTGTAATAACTTTATTTTGCTTCATCCTTGCTGCTTCCTTAAAAATCTAAAATATTTGTAGTTTATTTTATATATTTTTGTTTTAGTAAGTTCTTTAAAAACTTTGTAGTTTGCAATTCAATCTTTCATTTGCTTCAAATTCCTGTCAATTGTGTTGTATTTTATTTTAATTGGGAGTTTATTACGATTAAATTGTTTTCTTTGCTTTATGATAATTATAATACATACAGTTCAATTTTTATTTTTTCTTTTGTGGAATTTAAATACTAGAAGATCTAAATGTAAGTTTTTGTTTTGTTTTTAATACAAAAGCCATACAATCTAATGCTTTTATTTTTAATAACTTATTTTATTGTATTTAGTTTTATTTTTTAAATGTTTTCGTTTTGTGTTAATCTCTCTACATTCTAAAATTTTAATTGTATTCATTAAAAATAATTCATACACAACAACAATACTTGGTTTTTATTTGGATTATTCAATTTATTTACTAATATGTCCTACTATTTTTTTCTTTAAGTTTGGAAAAAATTGCATTTTATGGATTAATGACAAAATAAAAATACATATTCTCTAAATACAAGCCTTGTTGTATCGTTTAAAGTTGTATATGAAAAGACAAATTCATTCAAACAGAATCTCTGAAAACAAAAATATTTAACACATAATTTTTTTTCTTTTAAGAATTTTTGTTTGAAATCGTCTTTTCACATACAACAAGAATTGTGAATTGAGCAATAGTTTTTTATTTTTCTATTTATAATTCTATGTAGTGTTTTGATTTGAATTGGTTTTCGAAGTCTCAATATTTGAAGAAAATAAAATATATAATCTAATATAAATAATAGCAAAATTGGTGTTATTAAATTTAAAAACATTGTATGTCCAACTGTTATTACTCGATTCGCGAAGAATTGCAGATAAGAAGATTTCAACTCGTTTGTAATTTAATATATTTTTCTAAAGCGATTTGAGAAGACTGTTTCAATTGGAATTACTACAAATATTTTTATTCGATTACAGCAGAGGTTTTAATATATCAAATAATCAATTTTAGTCATTATATTATCGGGGTGATACAGATTGAAATTTAGTAGTAGTTTATGTGTGAAGATTTTAGGGGGACCAATCCATTATCTCGAGTTTTTAACACATTCATTCTTATCTTGAAGAGAATGTGAAATTTATTCCGCCATGAAATGTTTCATTTCCTTCCATTCAGTGAAATTAAAATAAAAAAGCGAGCGTTTTAAACTTTACAAATTTAAATCACATTTAACTCGAAATGTTTCGTTTTTCTCTCAATTTCAATAGCGATAAACTTTTAGTCCAAAATGTGCAATGAAGTGAAAAAATATTCGCAGCAAGAGTTCCCCTTACCAAGAATATTTTTTCCTTCATTATTAAGAGCAATAGTGTTTGATTTAGCAATAAAATAGATCGTAAATATTTTGTGTATTAAATTTAGAAATATATTCAAAGATATTATTATAAAATAAGAAACGTTTAAAAAAAGAAGAGGCAATGAAATATAAAACAATATTCTTAAATGACAATTCTGGTATTATATTTTTGGCAACTTGGTCTAATCTTCTATCTTGAGATTCGCAATATTCTTTAAGAATTATTCGTCAAAATTGCAAGAAAAAGCAAGCTCAGTTTAAAAATTTAAAAAAGTAACCAGAATATAGAAATGTTTTAAGCAAAATCGATTTAGATGGAATTAAACAGCTAATAAAATTTAAATTAATTGCATATTTAAAAAGCATTTTTAATTTTCAATAAATTTCTGTTAAGCCAGAGCCAAGATAAAAAATAATCCTTATGCGTTTTTCGCCTTTAAGTTCGACATATTATAATAGACTAAAGAAACATTTTGCATTTTGTCTTTAATCTATTACAAATTGTCGTATTTCAAAGGCGAATACGCCAAACACGATAAGGATGAAATTATTACTTATACCCTATAAAATCAAAGTTTTGTTGACTTTTTATTGACTATCAAATTAATTTGAGGAGCGCTTTAAGACAATTCCAGCTTCATGCAACTTATTAATGCAAAAGTATTTCCACAAACTAAGTTTTATTCAGAACATTTTAAATCAAAACAGAGTTGCAACCTTTGCTTATTAAAAAGAGATATGAGGGACTTGAGGATATATCAATAAAGTTTTCAATTTGCACAACACATTGTCAATAAATTGAATTTACAAGCTTTTAGCAAGGAAGCATTTAACAAAAACTGAACTTTTTTTTCACATATAAGTTAATAAATAAATAGGTAATATTTTCATAGAAAAGTGTCATGAATGATTACTTATTTTCTTGTACTATTAATATATAAAATTATTTAAAGAAAGACATACTCATAATCGTATATTAAAACGCAATGGTGTACCTTAAAAATTAATGTCTTCTCTAAGTTAAAACGTATACATAGTGAAATGTGTTACTTGCTGAAACATATTAAAATAATTTCATTTGGATTATTATTTAATGTTAACCAATATGGGTGAATGTTTAAATAAGAATTATGGAAAGTTGAATAAATTTATTTTATATATGCAGGGTATGTGTACAAAAAAAATGTTTTTCATTTTTTTGAAAAAAATATCACAATAACAATAAAAAATTGTAAAGACTCAAGAAGGTGAGTAAATTAACTTTTATTGCCGTGAATAAATTTGTATTATATAAAAATATAAGGAAAAATGTTGGTAAGAATGTGTGCTTTAATATTTGAATGATTATGAGACGATGATTTGATTATAATTTCTTTAATTGCTATATAAATACAAGTAGTTATTATATTATAAATGAATGCTTTTATTTTTCAAATATCTTCTTTTTCTATATAAATTAATGATTTCATTACGAGTTAGTTTGATTTTTATGTGAAAATTTCTTTATATTTTCAATTTACTTTATATACAGTTAGAATTTGTTTATAGTATTTAATTATATTTTTATCAAGTAATTTAATGAATTTTTGCATTCGTTTCATTTTAATTTATATAGTTCAATTTACAGTAAGTTAATTAATGTTTAGTTCTTTTAATACGATTTTGCTTGTGTATTTTTTTTTTCTAAAATTAAAGTTTAACTTTGTCTTTCCTTTTTGTTTTTTATGTTTAGTTTTGCTGTTTAAATTTAATAAAAATTTTCTTGATTGGAAACTGATATGAAAGTTTCATTTCACGACCACAATACAATTAGTTTTACGTTCTATGTAAATATATTTTGGCTTGTATTGTTCATTTCTTTTAATTTCACTTCTTTTCACACATTAAGAGATTTTATTATTGTTCTCCATTTTATAAATCAAATAATGTGTTATTATATTTCTATCATGTATTATCCTGTTGCATTTGTTGCACATTGGCATAATGCTATATTTTCTGTAAAATTTCCATAAATATATTGAGATTTTCTTCATCAATAATCTTACCCTATTCAGTTTGTTTGCGTTGTCGCTTCGCAGGATTGCACCCATCATCGATATTATCATCGGAACGATGTGTTGATGCACTGCTACCATTACTATTTGTATTCATATTTAACATCGCTGAGTTGGAACTTTTGCGACCGCCATTTTCTAAAGATGGTGATGGTGCACATGGTGCTGGCGAGGCAGATGTTGAAGCTGAATTGCTATTGTTTCCATTTGTTAATCCACCACTTGTACCACTATTTAATATATTGCTGGTATTATTGATGATAACTGATTTATTGGCATAACTTGGTAACCATTTGCCTAACTGTTCTTCGAAGAAATTTTCCAAATATTTGGCATTTGTATAAGTTTTGGAATCCTCCTGAAAATATCGAGAAATACCAATAAAATTAAAGGCTTTAAAAACATTTATGTATCCTAAATTATGAACTTATTATACTAGTAAAACGTACGATACGAAATGATATTTATCTAAGGATCTTAAGGATTAATAAATGTTTAAGCTTGGCGTTACAAATTAGCACTCGATGCGGGCAGTTTATTAGTGAGGCACTGATATCATCAGTACGGATCAGGGAACTTCAAGACTTCGTATTTTTAATGATTTAGACACTTGAAAATTTTTACAACCAATCACGATACATAAACGAAGTGTTGTTAATAAAATCATACAACGCATTCGTAAGTCGAATATTTGACTACGATTTTTTATCACTCGTTAACATACACCGTAACCGAACCAACAATTTCCAATGTTAGTCAAACGGGTAGATTCACTTCACAAAACAAAACTACTGCGCAATTATTTCTTTTACTTTGAATTTCATAAAAAAATAATATATATGTACATACAAGCAAATGAAAGTATATCTTTAAAATAAATATTAAATGTAGTAGACAATTTAAAGCAGGCCCATTCTACCTATTGGGCGGAAGCAACATTACAATAATGCCAAACATGATAGGCCTAATAAAATCCTTCATTTAACTAGCATGAAGTTGTAATAATGCCCAATGTTGTAATAGAATAAATGCATTTAACATTTATACGTACATTTGTATGGATATCTTACTTTTTACGAAATTTTAAATAAAAGAAAAAACCAATGCGAAAGGAGTTTTATCTTGCGAAGTTATTCATCTAAAAATGCGTACTAGTTGATTACATTTATGACTTTTGAATATATGTTTTATTCACTATTTGCCTTTCGTTGTTCAGTTTCAATGAATCAAAAGACCACAAAAATGATATACATATGATTTCGATCGGGAGATAACAATCATAGTCGAACACAAAGTCCACATGCAATTTGTATTGATATATTTGAAATTGAATAAAAACAGCAAGTAGTAAGACATATGTGATCGGTTGAGTAAAAGTACTTGCCATGTTGAGTGCTAATTGGAAAGGAATTTCTTTTTCACGCACCGCTTGTAGTGGATTATTGGTTCGGATATTTAAAAGGGATATACAAATTGGCAGATGTGAACATAGCTTAAATGAAGAAGTGTAAGACATATTTCATATTCATAAATATGGAAGTATATTTGAGATTGACGAAATGACATGGAAATAAAGATCACAAAATAACTCCATTACTGAATGGAAGCTTAGGAAAAGTTAATCAGCATGATACACTTTGTCAATGGAACTTTTTTATTCCATGTTAGCTTTGACAATATGCATCTGAAAGTAGTCAGAACTATTTTAGCATTATTACCGTAATATATTACACATATAAAAATATAATTATATCAATATGTTGTTTTCCAATATGTAATTGAGAAATACAGAAATTATACTGAATCAAAAAAAGGCGACATATAAACAGAGTTACATTAATTACTTTATATTAAGATTGCCTATAATATTATGAATATTCTATGCTATACGAGTATATATTTAAAATGTATTCATTTACATAAAACAATAACCTCCCGACCTTTGCATATTTGAATTTCTTGTTACAATGCTCATACAAAACATTTCTTATCTTTATCAAATCGCGAATAGAAAAGTATTTACTTACTGGACACCTTAGTTCGTGAGAGTAAAAAAATTAGAACATGACTCAGAAAAGCCAGAATGAAATATAAATAACTATTATAAATTGCAATTTACGAATTAAAAATTGCTGCTATAATAATTTTGTTTAATATTGACTGTCTTTTCGAAAGTTTCCATAATTAATTTAAGAAATGTTTATATTAACAGTGACAACATCTACCTCATTTTTAAATATAGTACATTTTGTTGTTATAAATGTATAAAAACTTTTCAAAGTAATCAGATGTACTAAGAAAAATAATTGCATTGAAGTTTACTGCATCACGTATTATTTCGCACACGTCTGTTTTTGTAATAATTCATAAAATGACATGAACAAGTATAACAAAGTAAATAAAAGAAACAAAAGAAAAATATTATTACCATATTACTCACTTGATAGAATAGATAAGTATTCTTAAATATCAAGCGAACATCAGCTATGAATGAGGAAATATCCTTGTAATGATTCGGGCTAGATGGATCTAAACGTGTGCGTATAACATCCAAAGACATGGGACTGTTAAAAGTTCAAAGTTATTAATTAAAAATACATTTACTTGTTATTAATTTCTTGTTTTGAAATTAAAAATAAAATAGAAAATATGTCATAACAATAACTTACTTGCAAACAATTTCATAATAAGCCGTATTCGATGGTGGTTCTGGCTCACGGAAATGTAAACTTTGTTCGTATTGACAGAAAAGTTCTAAACAGATGCGTTGTAATATTTGCAATTCCAGACGGCTCAATTCACCGGGGTTCTTTTGTAGATTATCAGGATTGCTGGCCAATTCTTTGAGATTCACACACAGCAAACACTGCCAACTTTCACTTTCATCGGGTAGAGAGGATATAGCAGGAATGTGACAATTTTGATGGAATACTTTTGGACATTTATCGCAACACATTAGTTCACCACCATCCAAGCAAACGGCACACCAATCTTCATTGGGATCATCTTTTTCGGTAGTTTTTGTATTATGAACTTGATTAGTTACGTATTTTTGATTTGTTTAGAAGGATTTTATTCATTGTTTAAGATTATGTGGTTATTTGGTATATATAGCATATGATTTGAATTTTTCGATTTTTCATTTATATGGATTAATTAAATTTAAGTTTAATTAATTTATTTTTTGTTTGTTTTTTTTTTGAGAAAAGAAATAAACAAAGCAAAGTTACAAGTAATTATAAAAAACTACAGCGGCTATTTTAATTTCATCAGGTACAATATGTGTATATTATTTAGGTTTTCTTTGAATAAACATATAAAACAATATTAAACTTAAATACAATAAATGCAAAAGAAAAAGGATAGAGAATTGAATCTAGTCTTCAATTTAAAAAACAATTTTTGCATCAATTCCATGATATTTACAATAAGATAAAAAAACGTATTCAAATCAAAGAACCAGGGCGAGGAAAATTTATATGGGAATTTAAAACAAAATAATAATAATAATAATAATGGTAATAATAAAGATTCCAACATACCTTCTTGTGTATTTGACAGATCTGTGGAACTGTGCACCTGTGGAGACGTTGTCTTTGTACGTCCTTCTGGCAGAACTTGTACACCATTAGAATCTAATTTAGCTATTGTTGCCATTAAGTCATTAATGGAATCATCACGTACTTTGTCGATTGGCTCAGTAAAATCTTTTGAGGTCTGCAAAGAATATATTAAAATTTATGCAACAATGTAGATATTACTTGAAGTTGCAACTTGAAATAAAATAATTCTGATTCTAACACTAACGTCAGAACACTAACAGTATTTTTATTACTATCAAACGATTGTAAAAATCGATGTGCTACTTTAAGCTATAGAAGGCCAAACATGTTCCTTAGGGATAATGAAAATCAATTTTTACATGCATACAACCAAGAGCAGTATTGCCCTCTTGATTTTTTTATTTAATATGCAAATAAACGAAATACCTCGCAAAAGTCAATAAGCAAATGACGAACAGTGTATTGAAATGTGCAATAATTATAAGTTTGGTAATTGTACTGAAATAAAAAGGTTGTTAAATCATGGTGATTATTAGTTGGAAGGAAATTCTAAATATTTCATTGTAAAAAAATAATTCAAGTTTTGCTGAAATTAACGTTAACACACTCGAAGAACATATCGAAAGATACATCATCCACCGATAGCGTTTATGTTTCATGTAATGCATTTTGGAACAGTTTAGATGTCTCTTACAGAAATCAAGTCAGCACAATTGACAAGCTTAAATATAGAATTTACAAATCAATACTTAGATAATGTTTTGAATAATTGTTTAAAGTTGGTTTTGTTGAGCCGTTCCTTTGCAGCTGTCTTTTCTTTTTTACTAAGTACAAATTTAAGGTCTGTAATATTTTTTGTTTCCAATATAACCGACAATATGTAAATTAGTTCCTTTATTTCCTATAAGGAGTATGGTATGAAGAAGTAAAAATATAAAAACCCAAAATTTTTCTACCATAATTTCTCCGAAAACTGCATTACTTATTATAATTACAACGATAATTGATTCTGTCTTACCTCATGTGTACTAGGACTTGGTGTTTTAGGATTTGTTGAAGTAACATTTGGCAGGATAGATACAGCTGGACTTAAGCCCAATGAAGCAGCATTTAATATTGGATTACTACCGTGTGCAGAAATATTACCACCTCCGCTTCCACCAGGCATACCATGACCAGCTGAACTGCCTGTTGACGGAGGTGTTGTATTCTTAAGAGTATTTGGTGATTTTAATGATATTTTAAAATTTTCAGTTTGATGTCCATTAGCAAACCTCATTAAATTAGGTCCTTGCTGAGAGCAACCTAAATGGAGATGTAAGATATGAAAATATAATAAAAATGTTTCGTTAATAACTGTTTTAAACATATCAAGTTTTGATAATTACTTTGAGCAGATTGAGGAATATGCCATTTAGCCATATGCATACCACTGGCACCGCTACTGCCACCTCCACCGCCACTAGGTGCTAATTGTGGAGAGGTTTGGGGATGACCTGCATTAAAACCAGGCTGGCTTGCGTGAAACCCCATATTCTAAAGCAAATATTAATTATTTTATTTCTTGCACATTGATGAAATATTTAAACTTACATTTTGTATAGGATTATGATGCATAGGTGGTCTTTGCATGGCGTTTGGCGAAGGGATTTGACCCTGACCCGAGGAAGCCATAGCAGCTACCGCCGCTTGTTGTTGCGCATGACTTGACATACGTTGGTATGACTGAAAACGTGCGGCAGCCGCTGCTGCAGCGCTATTATTCATGAAGTTTGGATTATTTGGTCCACCAGGCGGCGTGGGTGCGTAATTCTGGTGTTGCTGACCCGGTGGACCGCCTATAAAATGCTGACGCATTTGAGGACCCATTTGTTGTGGTGACGGTGCACCCTGTGGTCCTCCTGGGTAACTGGGTGGTCCATTAAAAGGTGGCATATGTTGCTGTTGATTAGGACTTTGACCAGCTTGATTATTTAATAAGCCTCTAAGACTTATGTCTAAAAATATAAAAGTTATTCACGTAATAAAATTTAATTAGTGTTAATTTCTATTTCAAAATACCCATGTTTTGTGGATGTGTCGAGGAACTAACATGAGGTTGCCCTTGTCGCTGCATTGCCAAGGAGGGCGGCAAGCCGCCATAGCGAACTGTAAATAAATATACAAAATTTTGTTTAGTTTCACATTAATATAATGTTGGTTAATATGCTTATTGTGGTCATTGTCTTTTGTTAGTATGAACGACTTTTTTTGCCTACCCTTACCTGGTCCTTCACCAGTGAAACTACGATTCATTTGCATGTTGTGGACATGCTGTTGCGGTGAAGTGCTACTGTATAGACCAGGTCCGTTTTGTGGACCAAATCCTCCTGGAGGCGGAGGTACTCCCGGCGACATTCCGGCTTGCATTCCCGGTGGCATGCCAGGACGTAAAGGTGGTGCCATATTAGGACTTGGTTGTTGGCGTTGTTGTTGTGGGGGTGGTGGAGATGGTTGTGGTGGATATGGTTTTCCATCGACAAGTATGTTACCAAGGCGAGAAATTTCTGTAAAAACCAAAGATAAAAGAATACGTTTTTTCTCAGGTTATTAAAAACCACCGTTAAGCTTTTCATATATGATTTTGGAATATTACCTTTTTGTAATTGCTGTATTTGACACATTTGTAAATCAATACGCAATGGTATATCAGGATTAGGTATATCAGCCCTCTGACACTTAAGCTTTTGTAAATGTCTAACCAATGACTTTTTGCTTGAAAGTATAGCATAATCACTACCCTTATCCAAAACATTGGCTATAAAATCGATACAGTAGTCGGTATTATCGGAAAGTGAAATAAGAGAGTCTCGTTTGTCTACTAACAGCTTCAACTTTCCATCGCAAACTTCATTTAAACGCATAACTAACTGCTTGCCGCGCATATTAACCGTATTTGTAATTGTCACAACCATGGCAGTTATTTCTTTAATCAATTCTTTCTTTTTGTCCGATATGACTTTCTGTCTTTCGGCAATGACTTGCATGGCCGAGGTGAGTAAGAAACGTTTGTAGTTAATTTCCGCTACCATAGAGGTAATGGCATGTCTTGTTTCGGTGGCAATTTCATGAGCAAACTTATATTTATGATCACGATGATCGCTAAGTTGGCAATCTCGACATGTTAGTTTTTCGCAGGTTTCACAGTACAGCGATAGCTTCTCCTGAGGATGTAATACACACATGTGTAATTTGTCGACGGCCGAACTGGGCGATTGTTCGTTGTTAGCCTCCTCTTTGGGTTTGATGGTGTGATCCTTGGTTATTTTCAAACGTTGATGAGCCTGCACACAACTATCACATATATATTCCGAGCAATCAACACACCATGATGTTGCAATATTATTATCCGAGCAACTGCTGCATGGTATATTTGATGAGGTTTTTGAACCGCTGGAGTCATTCGGATCCGACGATAATTCGCCAGCTCCAGTGCAATGTTCAATTAAAAATTGATTATCAATTATGAATTCGTTCTGTGAGGCCATATTACAGATGGGACAGTGTATTAATGGCGGCATGGTACGATCTAATTCTGCGAACTTTGTACTCATGCATTGCGAACAGGTTACATGTAAACATTCTAGCAATTTGGGCCGGTCATTGATGCCTAATGTTTGTGCGCAAAATACACATTTGGTTGCAATTGGTTTGGATATATTCGATGATATAGAGGTCGATGTAGATTCAGACTGTAATGAGACATACAAAAAATTTAGTGGAAAAATAATTCAACGAAATATCCTAAAATTAACTTAAAGCTTTTCAATATTCTATGTGGATAAAAATAAATTTATAACGTTAAGAGAAACAAAGTCGTATATCAACTGAAACATAGACACAATTTCAATATTCTTTATGGCAAATGAATGATAATCGAATTTCTCTAAGGATCTTCTAAAGTATTTCGTTTTATAATAGACTTAAATATTAACTTTGACAGTCCGGCAATCGATACTCGGCCGCTTGAAATAAATATTTATACGTAAGATATATAAAAAATTGCTTTTAACATTTGCTCTTATTATTTAAACAACGAATTTAACACTCAACAGCATATTTTCTTAACTGGTGGCCCTAACTGCGCCAGACTATCTGCACAAATGTCTATATATGTATGTAGGTAGTTCTGGTTTCCAAACAGAGCCCATAAATTTTTAATACTGAGAAGTTTGAAACTTTTCAAAACTGTGTTTAAAGTCTACTGACGATTTGGTGTAAAGCTAAAGCGCCAATGAAATGCATATAGACATTGCTTAACCACTCAACAAATAAATTTCATATTATATTAGTTTTTCCTGAACTAAAAAATAGTTTTAATTAGTATAAACACGACATTAATTGTTTTATGGTTAATTTTCTGTGTAAAAAATTCCAATTTCCCTTCCTTGGAAGCGAAATTTTGTTTTTATTATAAATGCATCTCTTCATGAGGTATAAAGTAGCTTTATTTGAGAAAAATTAAAAGATTTCATCCATTTTGCTCACTTTCATGTGGTATAAAATATTGCAATTGTCTAACCCTGGATTCGAAATTTTGAATTTTGTTTATCAATGCAAATCGTCATGATGTATAAAGCGGTTTTCTTTACGAAAAACTTAATATTTTTAAACATTTTAGTTATTACATCTACCACAAAATACTGAATGTGTCAAAACAAAAACAATTAATTTCCCATCCCTGGATTTTTTTTTAAATTTTTTAAGTTTTTACTAGACCATGGTAAAATAATCAGGTAACACCACTAATTCAGCTGCTTCATGTTTTTTAACGTAAAATTGTCAAATTTTGTTTTGAAAGTTCATATATCAGCACTGCCGACCGCAATATTCACTGCATTCAAATTATTTTTTTTTTCCAAAATTAATTAAGTGCTTAATTATATTTTATTTTAAAATTCTAAAGTATTGGATTGTGTGTCATTAAAATGAAAGAAATTGTTTCTATAATTAATAATTGAATTTTAATGATATTTTTTTGCAAAACTAATAAACCTCAAGCCGAAAAGGACATCACAAACAAAACAAATTTATTCAAAAAGGTCTACAACAAAACATATTCAAAACTAATAAACATAATTTTTTGTGCCACTTGAACAGGCACAATTTAACAACTCAGCAAAATATTCTTTATGTTTTTATATATTTCAAATAATAATATTGAGCTTTACGAACACCATTTAACGCTGACTTTTTCTAATTTTTAATCTTTTTCATTGTCTAGCGCTTCGAATTATTCGGCTTACACTGTTTACGCTAGCTGCTATACCCGATTTTGGCCTATTATTGCAGCATAATTGCTCAAATTTGAAGCAGCTCTTATAACAGCCCTTCTGTCCGCTTATGTTGTAACTGTTTTCGTACGTCCTTTCATGTTATTTCCATAATTGGACATATTTTTTAAACAACTGCTTAGAACATTCTAGCTGCGACCAAGCTTTTTTGCGACATACATACGTATATATGACCTTAGCCAGTTTCTTTAAATGCTTTAATTTCACCTTTTTCAGATAATTGCTTGCTGCGCCTCATTTTCAACCAAATTTAAAAAATTATAATAAATTTAAAATTATACCGTCTAAGGTCAAACGCCAACTAATTTTATTCTAAGTGAGCCTATTCAAGTGGCATAAAATCTATACGCGGTTTTACTGCATTTTGTGTTGTCTTAAAGTTTATATGAAGAGAAAATTAAAATGAAAGTGCAAACGAATTATTTTGGACATGTAAAAATTGTTTTAAGTTATATATATATATATATATATATATATATATATATATACATATATATATATATATATATATATATATACATATATATATATATATATATATATATATATATATATATGTATATATAAATATATATATATATATATATATATATATATATATATATACAAATATATGCATAAATACATATTTATAATATATAAAATAAATTAATATATACAGGAGTTAGAATCAATTGTACAAAGTTGCCTATAGGCAACAACGGGGCTGAAAGGGTTAATTTAATTTTCAACACAAACACAAATTTTTTTGACAACCTTTTGTACTATTCTACCAACAAAATACGTGTGTTTTTTGGTGTTACCTGATTATTGTACCATGTAATATAGACAATTAAGGCTTTCCAAATCAATTGGAATTGGTTTTTGGTGTTAATTTTGCATCGAGAAATAGGTGTAAGCTTCCCGTATTTCGGATTTTTCTCTCTAGCTCTTCTGGGGGCTTGGGAAACCCGATTTCACGTACAGACAGACGGACATCGCTCGATCATTTGAATGCCCCAGTAAATGGAAACTACTTGCAATTACTTACATCTGAAGAGTTATGAATTGAATATCTAATTGCTGATTCAATTCACTAAAAGAAAATATTGTTTTTTTATAATTTGCTGTTTTCATAAAAATTCAAGAAATATAAATTCATTTATTTTATTTATTTATTTATTTATGGAAATATTTATTTTTTCCCCAAAACATGGCACGTATTTAAAAGTAAAATGCTAATTAAATTCTCTGGGGCAGTACTATTTAATTTGTTTGTTTTTCTAAGTAAGAGAAAACTGTTTATCTGAATAACAGAATATATTCTTATCGGTAATATTTGCTTAACCAAAAATATTTTATAAGAGAGATTTTGTTTAAACTATTTTTGAGTAAAACAAAACCACAAGCTGATTATTATTAATATTAATTGGTCTAATCTTTGGAGAGATCTACTCTCTAATTGCGTTAATAAAAAATAGATTTTAAATAATTCCGAAAGCAAGTCTGTATAACCTCTGACCTTGCTTATCTCATGTGTATTTCAATAAACATATATTTATGTATAGCTCATATTCAAAATTTGTGTTCGAACCACAAATTTTTTGTTGCTGAGTAAAAATGCGATATTTTATATATCGTAGTTTTTGCTTAATTTCGGTTACAACATAAATGCGGTAACGCTTAAAGGATCGGATTATCGCTTCATTCAAATAGGCGCCCTATTTTAGATATTCGTTTTCTCCAACTAAGCGGATATTTCCCGATGGAATTCTTTCAGCAGCTCGCTTTAAACAAAAATCTAGAATAGAACTCGTTAAATTGCATTTATTTGATCAAATGTATTTGTGAAAAACGAGTGAATGAACAACTCCGAGGCAAATCTGATTATAATTTGTCTATACATTTTTTTTGGTGGAAGGTGATATTTCTGCACAATATCAAAAATTTCTCATCTTGACTTATTTTAGTTACACAGAACAAAAAAAAAAGCTTCTTAAAGTAAGAATATTTCCTTTTGCTGGATTTTTAAAAATTATATTTCTTATAATATATATTATTTTTCTTATAATATTATATGTATGTAATATTGTTATTCTGCAACGAAATATGCTCCTTTATTTAACGACAAAAAAATTTAATTTTAATAAAAATTATAGTTTTTGAAGTTGTTGTATTTCAAAACCAAAATTTGGGTTTTAGTTTTGAAAAGAAAACTTTTCAATCAATTTAAAAATAGAAGTATTTTTTTTTATATCAAGGAATTTAGTTTCAAAATATGTGTAAAAAATTCTAATTAATTTATAACAGTGAACATTTTTAATTGAACTACAGTGAACAATGGGTGCTCCTTTAATTGATAATTTTATTGAAAAGACTTTGGAAATAAATTTACAAAACAGATTACGACGGGTGACTGTGACCATATATCGGTGCTGTTGTATCTGCATTTATTGTCCGTTTCTATGACTGACTATACTCGACTCCATATAAGAAGTGGCAATGTAGTTAACCACGGAAAATTCTTCAGAGGAACCGTAACGCTATACAGTTATCTGAGATGTTGAAGTGAGACGCAAAGAGAGCAAAAGATCAGTGCACTTTAAAAAATAGTTGCAAATAAGGCTTGATGTTTACCTACTCCGAGGTGCTTTGCGACTGCCTTTAATTATTATGTTGAGCATAAAGTATGCGCAACATATAACAATTTATTTTGCAATAATAGGAAAGGAGGAAGTATGGCGGAACACTTTTTCAAATTAAAAATAAACAAAAATATTTTTAGTTAAGTATTTTATTAAAATATATAATCTGACATAAAAACTTTTTTTCTCTTAAGATTCTACAAGAATTTGAGCAAAATAAAATGAGTTTTATGATAAGGAATAAATGAACTTTGTCGATTCGACAAACAGTAACCATCTAGGGTTAAAACTGTTTCCTTCACTCATATATATAAGTTTTTAATTTAAGTGTGTTCAATTTTATATTGCTGTCTCTTTAAAATAACAACAATTCTTTTTCGTTTCAAGAAATTTTTAATTTTGATAATAAGAATTAAATTTTTTAAAACAACATAAAAACTCCGTTCTATTTCATAAAGGATTACTTTTTAAAATGAAATTATTACTTCTCGGTTTTAAAATTTTTTTCTTTGACTCTATTTTTGTTAACAAAAAGGAGTATGGAGTCTTTCATATTTCATTTAGCAGACATACTAGCCTTATTCCTGAACATTGATTCATGTTCGTATTCGTTATTATTAACTATTTCGCACAACACTAACACCCATACAAATGTATTTATATGTGGCTTTTCTCTATTAACTATTGGCGTAGTCAGAGCCTTAAAGTTCTTAGGTATTTAAAAAAAGTATTTCGCCATAATAAATTCAATTAAGAATGACAGGCTAATATTTGTAACGTACTTCCAATTCAGAAAAACATTATAAATATTCCATAAATTTTATTATTCAACTTGTACAACAGAGCAAAACAGGTGTTTTCGAAAGCGGCTACACTTTCAACATCAGTACTCAATAATGTCATTATAAGAAAATATTTATGTTATTCAAATTAATTCTTGCTTAAACGGAAAGCTTTTGATTGCGTTGGCGGATATACATACTCATCTTTGCTTTAATATTGATTTCTAAAGTCAAAAGTGATACCTGCTGTGTAATGAATAAAACTTAAAGTATATGTTTAGCGCAAATTTGCTCTTTAGATATGTCAAAGAGCTTTACGATACTGACGAAGAACGCACAATGGCAAGAAAACTATTTAGCCTAATAACGGCTTGCATTTTTGCCATCAAATACGACAATTTGCAATAGATTAAAGAAAAACTCTCTTTTGTCTTTAATATTTTACAAACTGTCGAATTTGTAGGCGAAATACGCCAATCGTAATCAGGCAGATTGACAGCAACCAGCCGAATGCGATGAACTCGTTTAGATTAATGCGGGCTCAGTTCTCTAAAAATAATTTTTTTTTTATTTTCAATGGCAATAAATTTGATTAAACATAAAGCACACGACAAAGCTGAAACGTATCTAAAGCTTTAGAAAATCAATTTTTCGTATATATGGACAGATATCTTTAAATCCTACGGAAATAATTATTGCCAAGTTGCAAACAAAATAACAAATCCATATATCATATATGGATACTTTCTTCCCCATCTTTCGTGAAGGTTAGAAAGCAGAATTCAGCAAATTGTCTGTTAATTGGTTCCAACTAACTGGATTCACACACAAACTTTCTCTCCCTTTCCCTCTCTCTCTCTCTCTCTCACTCTATATCTTAACTGGCACTGTACAATAAATTAGTTTTCATGTATCATTTATGTTTTAACAAACTTTAATTAATAAAGAACAACATATTACACTTGCCATTCACATAGACCGGGTAAAAATGAAAGAAGCTGTAGTGTTTGTGGCACAGAGAAGTAGTGTACGTTTTTGGATGTGTACTCGTATAGCAGTTGTTGTTTCGTTAGTAATTCACCATTTTGTGTTTTGTGACAGCTTAAGATTGATTAGTATTATCTTGTGAGTTTATAGCACACATAAATCTTATTGATTGATTATGTTCCTTTTTAAATGTAGACAATCAAAAAGTATGTAGTACGTAATTTAAATGCATACAGTTGTCCGTATTGTGTACGAGGGTATAAATAAGTATCTAAAATCACATAATTTATCTTTATAATTAAAAAGTATTTTTAAAATGCACATATTTTTAATTTAAGGGCAGCGTTGCCATGTTCGTACTATCATATCAATATATGTATCTAAGTTTTGTGTTGTATAAGAATTAATTTGTATCTTTTCTTGTTTCTTATTACAAATATTTTTGTAAAATTGAAGGCTTCAAATTAAAGGAATATATTTACCTAAAAGTTATTTCGTTTTATAAATAAAGATTTTAGCTGTTTACGCGTTAATAACAAACACTTGCTTAAAAGATACTGCTCACATAATTTTTAATAATCAACTAGAATTAAATTAATCGAGTTTCGGTTTTATTCGCTTTAGGTTGAATCTTTGACTTAATTTTGAATTGATCGTTTAATGTACTTTTCCTTGCTTCCTCTAAATATATAAAAACATCTGGTATACTTTTAGATTAATGTTTTGTTTTTTCAGGTTCTTGAGCGTTCTAATGTTTCCATTAAATTCCGTTAAAATACTGTTTGCATTAGGGGCGATAGTTTTCTCTATTGTCACGTGTGGATTTCGCGTTCGTGCAGGCTTTATGGTGATAAGGAATCGATATATCAAGCCTTTAATGACTCCTACGATGAGATTTCTTTGGATTAATAGAATATAAATAAGTGTCATTAAAACAGCGCATATGTGCAATTATTTTATTCAAGAGATATCCATTATTAATAGGAATAAAATCACACGCGTATGTATATGTAGTGATCTGTGCCGGAATTAGAGAGAGGGGGACAATATTGAGAGGATAGAGAATTGTTGTAGTCACTTAAAGTGTTACTTTGAAGTTGTTTTCTTTTTTCCGACGAGTAAGAGTGCTGTATGAATAATGCAGATAAGAAAGAGTTGATTTATAACAGAGTACGGGGTCGAACTCAAGATCTTAGCTGCGTTGTACTAGATCTGTGAGTGGCGATATTGTCCTGTAAACAAGTTCAATTCTAAATTGATTAGTTTCGGTTTTTGCTACTAGTGAATATTCCAGAGTTTATTCTTTTTATATTCTTATATATTTTAAAACCTCGTTTCTAAAACGCTGGTTTGTTATTGTTTGTTATTGTAATTGAACTTTATTGTTTGATAACAAAACTACTCGTGATGTTCTGCGCACCTAAAACATGCAATAATTTTGGTGAGCATTCAAAAATGTTGCCAAATCTTCTCTCAAGAAATGGCAACGCCACAAGTGTATATAAATCTCGCTCTGGTCTGTCAATTATATCGCTTAGATTTTTAGTTAACCATTTCCTTTCGAAAAATTATTAATTAAAAATTTTATAATTCCTTCAAGTTTAACTAGCGTAATATAATTCGCTAAGTTTTCTTATAGTCGCGTTCAAAGGTTTTAGGTTTTCCAAAAATTGAATAATTAAATACAAAAAATATTTGTTAATATATAAAAAAAATAACAATAATTAATTTTGTTTAGTCGTTTAATTGGTAAATATAAATATGTAAGATAATGCTTCTGCAATCTTCTGACAATACAGATCGAGAGGGCTCATAAGGCGTCAAGGACATATAACATTAGGATCCTTACTAGTGTGTTTTATTGAAAATAAATCTGACAATTTTAAGACGAGTATAATTCGGTAATATTTCTTAGGGATACAGCGCGGCATATAGTGATTAGCGCGGCTTTAGAAAAATAATAAACAACATGGCGGTGGCGTCGGAGTTAGCACTGAAATTTAAATAAGTTTCGATACAGCACCGTTTTCTCTTTTGAATGCCATGAAAATACCGCATTGTATCAAAAAAAATTTCTTAGAACTGACAATCTTGCGTTAATAATATAAAATTGTCTTGAATTACAAGTAGTAGGGTGCGTTCGAAAGGAAGGGGCTATTTACATGTTACGCAAAGCGTTCTTTGTCGATTCTCTAAATTGTTTATAATAAATAAATGAAATAAATAAAATATTATGCAAAATTAATACATTTTTGTTACGTATGAAATCATAAAAAAAATAGAAATCCTTGCCCCGACCTCTTTGAGCGTTAAGTAATATGTGAACAGGCACTAATATATAATCTGAACTCTGCTATTTAATTGACTTTTTTGCATATAATTTTAATTGAGTAATTGATGAATTAAGAGGTAATGGTCTATAAAATTGAATAACGTCTAAAATGCAGCACTGAAACATATTTGTTTTTAGTGAGCCAACCACAACATACTGAACAAAGTCAGTTGCGTTAAAGCATCTAAAATGCAGAAAAAGACAAAGTAAAATGCATAAGCAAACTATGTCGAGCCAAGTTGAAGTTAAGTTTATTAATATCAAATTTATTACTAGATTAAAATAAATATATAAAAAAAATTTGAATTGAGGCTCTCATGAATGAATATAAACACTTTAGTTTTTTAGCTGTCATACGATTGTTGAATTAATTTGATTTTGTATAAAAGAAAATAATTAAGTCAATGAAGTGAATGTGGACTTAATTAGATTATTGTACGTCTGAACACCGCACAAGAATTAATGAAGGAATCAACATCAGTTTAATTTGCAACTCACAAAGCAGAATAGACCAGCGCCGTTTTCGAAAGCTGTTTCATTTTCTGATCTATTTAATTATGTGTATTTCTGTTTTTACCACTGATTAAAAACAGTTTCCATTTATACACTCTACGAGACCTGCTTTAATACTAAACTGATGTAGAGATATAAAACAACAAACTTTTTTTTTTACTAGAGCTCAGAGGATGATCTCTAACCATGCAGTGCATTGTGCCAAAACTACAAAGAAGGGGATGATGTTGAGAGGGCAGATGAGAAGTTATAGAATTTTGTTGTTGCATTTTTATTTCGTCTGAGTATTTTTTGCTACAATTACCAACGAAGAAGGGTGCTGTATTCTGTTCTTTTAGTACATCTTGTGATCTCAGGCATCGTAGTCCTGTATTCACTTCTTCCGCCAACAGAGTGTATTTCTTACTTAACTCTTACAGTCTACAATCGAGACATTTTTCCAACTTCATCTAGTAGTAACAGACCTGTTTTACAAGCCACCTTCAACAATATTGATTTATACAGGTCGTAGTGCGACCAATCAACGCCTTCCGCCATTATTAGAGCGAATTTTGATGTATAATTTTCACAATTTTTTTTTTTTAGCAAATATTTATCAAGTGCGAATGTTCCTTTAGCCTGAAATTATTTCTATATGGTTTTTCCTATTTTGTAAAAAAAAATCTAAATTTATCAAAGTAATTCGAGCACTTAAATTTTTTTCGAGTATAATTGAATTCTTTTATATTCATATCAGAATACTTAACGCTGTTTCTTAAAAAATATGCATATTCCGCATGATTTTTATACATTTAATCGTTAGACAATTTAAATATTTATATATTTCGTTAAATGTAACATTTGTTTCACGCTGCATTGTTCAATTATTTTTGTTACAAAAGAAACAAGTTTATAATGCATAGAAAACATTAAATTTAATTACACACTTGCATACACTTGTCAAGGCAACAGCTGTCTGTCACTCATTGACATGTTAAGTCTCTAATGGATGCATTCATTTCATATGACTAATTGCAACAAAAACAAACACATGTGTTTGAAAATTCGTTATTGAACTTAGAGCGCGCGGGCCAGAGAAAAGGGACAAATGAACTGTTGGCGATGAACAAACCAATTTAAACAATATTTACTTGTTTGAAATGCAACTCCGATATTGTTAAGAAATTAAGGTCCTGATTTTATATCTCACCTTTTGTTAATCAAGTTCATAGGAAAACTAAAACAAATTTCTAAAAGAAATATAATTTTTATATTGTTTTATACACAATTTTTCAAAATATGTATGTACATACCATTTTGAATTTGTATGAACAATAAATAGAAAGAGAGTAAAAAAGAGTAAATATATTTGAAACTTTGTGTACATATAAATTTTACTAACGCCAATTGATATACACACTGAGGGCTTAAAACTTCCCGAACCTGCTTAGAACCGATTAACACAATAAAATTTTCTATATTTTAGTGAACTGATTTTATTGAAACTTATACTCATTATATATGTTGAGAAGAAAGGACGGCAAGGCGATAGCCAATAAGTTGCTAATGCTTTTTGTTTTATTGTAAATTTAATTATGATAAATTTAAAATGATGAATAAGATACACCAATTTTAAAGAAACGTGAACCTGTGCTGCCAGCATAATCTCAAATAATAACGACACTGATATGTATGAAAATATGTGGTTGGTTCATCGGGTTGGCTTCTTTTTGAATGAAACACGCGGTTTGGATTAAAACAATGTCATATAAATTCCCTAAAACGCGGGCGGTTCAATGATTCCGTTGCTTTTTTTAATGAAATACAGATTTTTGATAAAAATCAACATATTTTTCATCACTTTATCCAAAGTTTTTCCAATATTTTTGATATCTTCCAATATATGTATATAATTTATAAAGTCCATCAAAATAAGTAAAGTGCTCCTTAAAGAGGTATGAAACTTGAAGTTGGCAACACTTTTTGTCAGCTGTCAAGTGGTTTATGTTGTTTGGCATTTCAACATGAAAAAAAGGATAATCATGGTTCAGTAAGAAATAAATTTTTGTTTATCGATGGAGCTCGCTTTTGTTTTAATGAGTACGTCAATAAACAAAACTCTTGAAACAGTGGAATCATTGGTCCGTCCTTTTTTAAAATCGATGCTGGTCAGAGCTTTACAGTCAATGGTAACTTTTTGTTTCATCAATTGAATAACCATGATGTGCAAGAGCTGTGGTTTCAATAAGACGCCGCAACATGTCACACAGCTCGTGCCACAATTGGCTTCCAAACCCGTGCATTGCTCTTCAAGATGGAGCATTTTAACGCCGTTAGATTATTTTTGTTGCGAGTATGTGAAGTCGCTAGTCTACACCGATAAGTCGGAAACGATTGACCACTTGAAGGACAATAATAGCATCGTTATTGCCGACATTCGGTAGCACATGTTAGAAAAATTCATCAAAAATTATACTTTCAGATTAAACTGCGTCTGAGCCAGTCGTGGTGGTCACATGACAGAAGTCATACTTAAATTATAATGGCAACAGATTATCTTTCGAATAATGAAAATGTTTGTTATATAACATTTCACATTTCTATACCTCTGTGAAGAACTCCTTTTATATGTTTGTGAGACGATTTCATCGTTGGCCTAAAATTTCCTTTCCTCTAAAAATTTCATTAAAAATTAAAACAATTGAGTCATGTGATATGGTCCGGCTATATCAATATATTACAAATTCAGTCTGATATCGGGTACCTGTTGTCAGCTACGAAGCCGAAAATTAATAATATCATGAACTTATCGAACTGCCCTCGTATATTTCCGGAATACGTTGGTTAGTAATGAGCTATTTTAATATATAATTTTGAAGTTTTGTACGTATGTGTAGGTGTTTACAAAAGAGATGATATACTTTAGGTAACTATAAATTATAGACCTTCAGATAAAGACCTCTATTATTAGTTATCTGTGGAATGATAACGTCTGATTTCGACGCGAGTTAAGTTATAAAGTTTGTATTGTAACCGAAGTTGGAAGCAGTGTATTAGGTTCATTATCAGTGTGTTAGTATACACGAAAACAAAAACCAGGCAATAAAAAATTTTGAAACAGTTTAAACTTTCCTAAAGTGTTCGTAATAAAAGCGAAACTAGAGATTGCCTAAATTAAATATTTCAGACATTATATTGATATGTTGACGTGGAAAATAAAACGACATGCAAATAGAATGTCAGCAATTATATATGAAAACACAAATGGTTTGGGACCAACATCAGAAATCGGTTCATATTAATTAAGGAAGTTCGGAATTTCAGGCCCCATCGGAAAATTCGAATATTGATAATATGTATATGCACAGTTGAAAAGTTATTGATAAAAATCGTAACCCTCCTATATATATATATATATATATATATATATATATATATATATACGAGGTCTGTTCAAAATAATACATTCACGTTAGCGTTTGTTTATATTTATTCAATCATCGGAAAATGCCGTCCTTCAAACCTAAGAAAAGAAGTCGCTTATCGAATGTATCTATGTACCCCGTGATATTTGAAATATTGGAGGGACTAGTGCTAATACGCATATTAACACAAATTAAGTATTACAATGTAAGAACTTAATATTTAAAATTGATATCACTAAGATTAGAAAAACACGAACTCAGTTTGCATTCATGGAAAACAAAATGAAATCGGTTCACCTTGAAGGTCAGCCCTGTAATTGCCCGCAAAATTTAACTGCAAAGCTATTGTAGTTACGATGATTGACACAGTTTTCGAGTCCTACAAAAGAATCAATAACATCAACTTATCCGATGTATAGTTTCGGATTTAAGATATATAGTTTTATTTTTATTTTTTACGTTTACGAAAAGCTTTACGAATGGATTGACCGATTTTGAACCGGTCTTGGTTAATCGACGTGGTTTTTAAATGTCAAGATCTAATTAGTTCGATCGGAAAAGCCGAGGGTAATATAATTATAATATGTTCGCGATTCGCTCTCTCATTAAAGTTTCGCACTCAAATTATGTTCCAAACAGCATGCTTTGGATTACACTATTCAGAGAGCGAAGCATTATATTTTAAGATGCGTTGTTTTGAAGCTGCACACGAAGAAACATCTATGTTCTCTAGTTCTTATCGAAATATTTCATTAGATTACCCGAATTAACTGACAAAGCAAGCAATTATGTAAATAAAGCTAAAACAAAAAAATTAATACCAAAATAAAATGTCAAGTTTAAATTGAAATCAAATAAAAATATAAAAAAATATATGGACTTCAAGAGGTGGAACATTAACGTGTAGTATGATGCGTATAAGGATGTATTGACACATTTGTTGGTTTCAGTGAAGTGAAATTTTCACGATGAAACAAGGTTCTGCAGTGTAAACAGTAAGTACGATTTACAATCGTAATTAAGAGGTTGAAGCAAGGACTTCAACTGTTGTCCTTATTTGTCCTGGTTTTACACGGTAGATACGTTCCGGAGGATGCCGTGTAAAAAAAATCGTGTAAACGAAGATGCTAGTATATATTATGTGCGTATAGGGAATGAAAAGATTATATAAGACAGACCCAGCAGTCTCAAAACACTACATATGGCCTTTAAAAATTAAAACAAAACTCATAGATAAATTTTTATAATAGGTTTACATACAATACATATTCTATTTCATTTAATGATTCTTTAGAAATAAAAGCACAACTTAGAAAATAAAAATTCCTTTTTCTAGACTGTCCAGAACTTGTATTTTTGTTTTTAAAGTAATAGTCGTTAGTTTTTGTTTACTCATGGCTGATTACTGATTTTAGGATATTGAAATAAATTTTCCATAGTACAATTATTAACTCACCGTACACACACAGGTTCTCCAGTTTCAATAAACACGATTACAAAATTAAAAGTTTTGCAAGAACTTTCTTTTCACTATATATATCTTTGAGAAGCACTGACTACGTTTAAATGTAACCGGCACGCACAATATTTATAAACAAATTTGTAATTTATGAATCTCCAAACAATAAACATAGAAAAGCAAGTGGCAGTAATTTTTACTAAAATAAAAAAAAATAAGGACGTGTAGAAACAGGATAAATTTACTTTAAAAAACCGTGTTATTTAAAATTTGTGTAAAAAAACCGTGTAAACAAAGGACAGGGTGTATGCCCTATTGAAATCAATTTCAATTTGAATGCTTATATATTCAATATTATAAATTTATTGACCTCTAATAATACTCTACGTTCAAAGCAAAATACAATTCATCCATTTGTTTGAATTGAAAACAATGTTACGTCAAACTTGAGCCAGAAAATATCAATTGTGATCCTATTGTTGTGTTCATTTAATGGATATAATATTAAACTGGCAACTGGCAACAGATCCGATTTATTTCTTAAGTGTGTCATAAAATTGAATACGACACTAAGTTGTGATAAATAGAAATAGAGTAAAGAAGAGTAAATATATTTGAAATTTTGTGTACGTATAAATATCACTAACGTCAATTGATATACACACTGAGGGCTTAAAACTTCCCGAACGTGCTTAGAACCGATTAACACAATAAATTTTTCTATATTTTAGTGAACTGATTTTATTGAAACTTACACTCATTATATATGTTGAGAGGAAAGGACGGCAAGGCGATAGATAATAGTTGCTAATGCTTTTTATTTTATTGTAAATTTAACTATAATAAATTTAAAATAATGAATAACACACACCAATTTTAAAGAAACGTGAATGTGTGACGCAGCACACTCCGAAATATTAACGACAGTGAAATGTATGTGCAGCCAGCACACTCCCAAATAATAACGACAGTGAAATGTATGAAAATATGTGGTTGGTTTCGTTTTAAATGAAACACGAGAATGAAAACAATAGTCTCTAAAATGAGGGCGGTTCAATAATTCCGTTGCTTTTTCGATGAAAAAGATTTTTGATACATATCAATTTATTTTTCAGCACGATGTTCAAAATGTTTCCAATATTTTTGATATCTACCGATATTTATGGTCAAGGGCGTTCTTTATAGAGGTATAAAACTTGAAGTGGGTAACACTTTTCGTCAACTATCATAATGTATGTTTAGTTTGGTTAAGCATTTCAACGTAAACAAACTGAAGTCTGCGCAATTAGTTACTTTGATTTTTGTTGGATAATCATAGTTCTGTTGGAAATACGTTCTCGTTTATCGATGAAGCTCGCTTTTGTTTTAATGGATCCGTTAACAAACAAAACTCCCGTATAGTTTGTGGTGATAACTCTGAAGAGTATTTTGAAACACTGTAACATCCAGAAAAACTGGTTGGTGTGCTTAATGTGCTGGTCAGAGCTTTACAGTTAATGGTGACCGCTATAGAGCCAATATTACCAACTTTTTCTTTCATCAATTGAATCAATATGATGTGCAGGAGCTGTGGTTTCAACAAGACTCCGCAGCATGTCACACAGCTCGTGCCACAATTGATTTATTGAAGGAAACGTTTGGTAACCGTGATTTACCACTTGAAGGACAATAATAGCATCGTTATTGCCGACATTCGGTCGCACATGTTGGAAAAATTCATCAAAAATTGGACCTTCAGATTAGACTGCGTCTGATCCAGCCGTGGTGGTCACATGACAGAAGTCATATTTAAATTATAATGCTAATTTCTTTTCCTCTAAAAATGTCTTCAGATTTCGAAACTATAAAAAGTTACTGATGATCATTAAAAATTAAAAAAAAAATTTAGACATGTGATATGCTCCGGCTATATCAATCTATCACAAATTCAGTCTGATATCCTGTACCTGTTGCCAGCTACGAAACCGAAAATTAATATCATGAACTTATCGAACTGTCCTCGTATATTTCCGGAATACGTTGGATAGTAATGAGCTATTTTAATATATAATTTTGAAGTTTTGTGCGTATGTTAGGTGTTTACAAAAGAGATGATATAAGACCTCTATTATTAGTTATCTATGGAATGATAACGTCTGATTTCGACGCGAGTTAAGTTATAAAGTTTGTATTATAACCGAAGTTGGAAGCAGTGTATTAGGTTCATTATCAGTGTGTTAGTATACACGAAAACAACAACCATGCAATAAAAAATTTTGAAACAGTTTAAACTTTCCTAAAGTGTTCGTAATAAAAGCGAAACTAGAGATTGCCTAAATAAAATATTTCAGACATTATATTGATATGTTGACGTGGAAAATAAAACGACATGCAAATAGAATGTCAGCAATTATATATGAAAACAGAAATGGTTTGGGACCAACATCAGAAATCGGTTCATATTAAGTAAGGAAGTTCGGAATTTTCAGGCCCCATCGGAAAATTCGAATATTGATAATATGTATATGCACAGTGGTTAGTTGAAAAGATATAAGATTAGAAAAACATGAACTCAGTCTGCATTCATGGGAAATAAAATGAAATCGGTTCACCTTGAAGGTCATCCCGGTAACTGCCTGCTAATTTTAACCGCAAGGCTATTGTAGTTACGATGACACAGTTTTCGAATCCTACAAAAGAATCGATAACACTAACTTATCCGATATATAATTTCGGATTTAAACGATATATTTTTTTATTTTTATTTTTTACGTTTACGAAAAGCTTTACGAATGGATTGACCGATTTCGAACCGGTCCTGATTAACCGACGTGGTTTTTTTTTTACAAATTTTTACTTAAATAGAATTTCATTAAACCAGTTTTTAAAAATGTGCAATTATAGTTTTTTTATTCCATAAATTTTGTGTAACTTTAGTACATTCCGGGAGTGTTTTCTATTTTTATTATTTTTGCCGAATGACATTCATATTTTCATTCTTATCGTGTTTTCTTAATAATGAATGACAAACTATTTCTTTTTACATTTTCTTTAATTTTTATTTGTCAAACAATTTGCATGTTTACATTTTTGTGTGTACACATGTGTGTTTTTGTTTACATTCAGTGATGGTATTTAACAAATTTTTAAAAACACTGAAGCAATAAGTCGATACACTTCATATCGAGTAATATAATTATAACATGTTAGTGCTTCTCTCTCTCTCTCTCTATCTCTCTCTCACATTAAAGTTTCGCACTCAAGTTATGTTCCAAACAGCATGCTTTGGATTAGACTATTCAGAGAGCGAAGCATCATATTGTAAGATGCCTTGTTTTGAAGCTGCACACGAAGAAACATCTATGTTCTCTAGTTCTTATCGAAATATTTCATTAGATTACCCGAATTAACTGACAAAGCAAGCAATTATGTAAATAAAACTAAAACAAAAAAATTAATAATGCGGTTTCAGTGAAATGAAATTTTCACGATGAAACAAGGTTCTGCAGTGTGAACAGTAAGTACGATTTACAATCGTAATTAAGAGGTTGAAGCAAGGACTTCAATTCGTCGTGTGAACATGTTGAAATCAATTTCAATTTGAATGCTATTTCGATCCTCTAGGCAAGTAGCATTCCAGGCAACACATTTTCATTATTATAAATTTATTGGCCTCTAATAATACTCTACGTTCAAAGCAAAATACAATTCATCCATTTGTCTGAATTGAAAATAATGTTACGACAAACTTAAGCCAGAAAATATCACTTGTGATCCTATTGTCGTGTTCATTTAATGGATATAATATTAAACTTGCAATTGGCAACCGAACCGATATATTACTTAAGTAATTCATAGCATGGAATAGGGCAGTAAATTGTGATAAAAACCAAACGATGTATATCAGGAAAAGCAAATTATGTTGAACGAATTGAATGGGAAAAGTGCGTAAGATATTTAGGTAGAAATACATTTAAGAGATTCTCTATTTTATGTTACTAATAAATGTCACGTACTTATAAGAACACTATCCGCACCCTAGCATCGGTAATTGTATTGCAAAATTCGGTCGAGCCGAATCTTCTGTAAATTACTCTTTAAATAATTTTTTCATTTAAAACAATAACAAATTTAGGAAATTCATAAAAACAATTTTCTTCTTGTTGTATGTTGTAACGCCTTCTTAAATTACAGCATTTTATTTTGTCATCTCTGTAGTTCTTCAAACTGATATAGGGTTTTTATTATTGTTATATACTACATACATATACATATATATGATAGTAAGCATGTGTGTTTAACATTTGTGTTTGGCAAAAATTCCGATCACCAACCTTTGGCCGAACATAATTTTAACCAAACTTCGCAACCGAACGTTCGGTCAGCGTTAAACATTGTTAACAAAATTTTAAGGCCTTATTCACAAAAAAAAAACTATTTTATTCTTATAAGCTACTCTTAACATAAGATAAGTTTCATATGGAAATTTTGTCTTATAAGTATCTTAAAAGCATAATATATCATTTGTGAATAAGGTTTTTTATCTTTAAATTCATATGTACTTCCAGCAATTATATTTTATGCCGTTGGAGTGTTAGGCAGTAGCGCAACTGCTATATAAAAAAAAAATATTGCTCTCTTCAGAAGCACCCATTGAAAGTTTATTTATAACCAGGGCAACCAAAAATATGCTTTAAAAAAAAGGGTTTTAAGCGCATAAAAAATGCTGTAAAAAACAGCAAAAATGCTCTTAAAATGTAAAAAATATGCTCTAAAAAGTTTTGTTTTTCTTAAAAATATAAGATATTATTTAAAAAATAATGAAAAAATAAACATGTTAGGGAATTCATTAAATAACTTGTTACTTTAGGAACATATTACATGTCTAAGACAACATATGCTAAATACATATGTACATACTAATTTATGTAATATAAAATACGAATTAAAAACTACTTTGTAAGCAAATTTGTACAAGTATAAGTCTGTGAAATATATTAGCTTAATTCATATTGGAATTGCAATAAATTGCGACGTGTTGACTTAAATTCTCAAAAAGAAAGTTCTGTCTGTTGCTTCTAAAAATACTTTTATAAAAAGAAAAACTTCTTTCTACATCCGCTGAATTCATTGGAGCATATTTAAAAGACAAAACTTCTCCCACATCATATTCTGAAGTTGGGCTTGCTTTAGAACCATTCAGCTGACTACAAATATTTTTTATTGCTTCAAGGCCTTTGTTTTTATCCATAACTCGTTTTAACTTATTTTGAACAATATGCTTAGAATCGGAGTCAGGCACATTGTCGATCTTTTTAACGGTGTCGTTCAGTATTTTTATTTGCTCAGTTAGGGAAATACCAGCAGTTTGAAATTTTTTGATATTGTTGGCAATAAATCCATAATTCGATGCAATAAAAACTAAATCTGTTTTTGTTTTAGATTTACGTAAAGCTTCTTTGGCAATTTTAATCGATTGAGTATCATCTGTTAAACTATCTAAAACTTTCTCGTTATTGGTAGCATAATTTTGCAAGAAATGCTCTTTTAAAAGCAAAATATGCTCTTAAAGTTGCTTTTAAAAGCAAAATATGCTCTTAAAGTTGCTTTTAAGAGTAAAATATGCCAAAATATGCTCTAAAAAATCGATGCCAAAATTCCTAAAAATATCTGAAACGGGTAAATAACTACCTCATATGTTTGTAAGACATGCAGAAAAAATATGATATATCATAAATTTGGTTGCCCTGTTTATAACCTTCACAGCAGTAGTACTGCCACATAACAAATAGGATTTAGTTATGTATGTGTTACTGGGAAGTTCCAATAACCACAATTGGAACATGTTAACTTTATTCTTCACTTAGAAAAAAGCAAATTGTAAAAATGTTTTTAAGTAGTTCTCTAAGTTTTAAAATGATTTCATAAAGTTTTTTGAAAATGATTTCCTTCAATTCTAATTCCAAGTAAAGTTATGTGCATCAGGAAATCAAACTTTGTACATTTTTTAAACTTTTGAGCTCGTAAACAAAAACTTGATAATATAAGATAATTTAATGGCATATATTTGTATTTATACCTGCACGAAATCTAGAAAATTTCGATTAGTATCTCCATCAAAATCTACAACGTTTAAACTAGTTTTACTTGACATTTATTAAGACTTCACTGCAATAGCAAAACACCGGATTAAGTACTTTTCCTCTTGATTTGTCGAATTCCTTATGATTTTTTTCTTTTTTAAAATTCAGCTCATCTACGCTCAAAAGCAAAATTCTTCTACAGCGTATTATTTTTCTGACACTCTGGAAGACAATCACAGTTGTGTCTGTTGGTAGTGTAGATTTCAATGCTATTTTAGCAAAATCTAGAAAGTCCAGGTTCACACGATGAGTTTTTTGCTGCTCCAAATCTTTTCAATTCTCTTTTGAAGCTGCTTGAATGTTCACACAGAGAAATGTGCTTCAACAAAGTTTCGTTTTCTTTTACTTTCAAATTATGAAATTTTTTTACGGTTAATTTTTTTTGTGTTGGCAGAATAAACCAGTTTAAAGCGATATATATATATATATATATATATATATATATATAAAAGATATGGCAAATAATAATTGCGAACTCCATCACAAAACAAACTTCCAAGTAGCTCCGTACCAAATAGCACAACTCAAAAGATGAGTAGTAACAATTTCCTCATATGAACCTGGACTAACTAGATTTTGTTTTGTATGGAAAATCTAATAAAAAATACTATATTTCGCTCGAAATTACGTAAGCAAAAAGTGATTTTTTAACAACTTTGTTTTTAGCAGCTCAGCTGTAGCCGTGTAACATGGCACTTAACCTACAAGCGAACAAAAAGTATAAAACCGTTAATGGTCGGTTAGAAATTTGCATGAAAAATGCACTATTTGGATTATGGGCCGGTGGCATAAATAGATCGTACTTTTTCAAAGACCGACGAATGGCGAACGCTACCGTGCAATATTTAAATTTTTTTTTTTTTTTAAATGGAGGAGCTGGACTTGGCTGACATGTAGTTTCAACAAGCCGGTGCCACATCCACACAGCACGCGAATCAATGGCCCTATTGAAAGACGTATTCGGTGAACATTTTATTTCAAGTTTGGTGCCGGTCAATGGGCCACCTAGTTTGTGCGATTTAACTACTTTAGACTATTTTTGGTAGAGTTATGTTTGAGCTCATGATGTATTGAAGGCCAATATTGAAGAGTTTGTTCGTGAGGTAGCGACCGATTTGAAATCATCTTTAAACATAGAATTATATGATTAATGCCAGCACTGTGCTGGCGTTAACCGATTCAGGCTGACCTGTAAAACCTTATTTGAAGGGAAATGTTAATACCTGTCATTCGGCTAAAAAACATCCGATATACTGCTATTATTGCAAGAAAATTTTTGGATTTATAAAAACATATGTTCAAGAAAGTATCGTTGGATCGACATAAAATATCATCGATACCGATATATCGACATCGGTTAATTCCCTCGAATTTATGTATTTGACATGTACATACATATATTTTTTAAAATGTTGTATGTTCGATTTGGAAAATTTTTATATATCGTACATTAAATCATAAAGTCATAACTTTCTTTTTTTATATCCATAAAAGTTTCCTCTGACACAAATTTTCAGTTGCATTAACTATCAAATGTCCAACAAATTGTATTAGGGTATTATGATTAGTGCACTACAAATTTATGGTAGGAAATAACTTACTAAAAAATAAAATTATTTTAATTTGGTGATTATTTTAACGAACATTTATATTGCTATATTAAATCGAATTCAGATTCATAGGCTAATTGTTCGAACTTAATTTAAATCTCAGAAAGACATGATGATAAATATTCCAAGGCACCAAGGAAGTCAACATCAGTTTTTTTCAACTTACACTGCTGTGTATTTTAAGTTGCGACTGTTTATGATTTAGTGCGCGACATGTAAAATTTATGCAATTTGAAATATGTTGAACCGTGAAAGCATATTGAATTTTAAAGTAATTTCGAGCGTTTGAAGAAGCCATAAAATTTTTCATAATGCTCACAATGCACATGCAGACATACACAAATGAATTTATAGTAGTTTCGTTACGTTTGCGCTCGTATTTATTGTTCCGTCAGTCTTATCAATCATTAGTCAGAGACACAGAAGAAAGATTTATTATGCATCCTTTCAAATTCCATAATTGAAATTTTAAACAATGCAATATAGAATAAAGGAAACATAATGTTTTGCAGACTTTTTGAATAAACGGTGGAATGAAAAATTGAATTTTGTTCCACAAGATCCAAGAATCCATATGAATTATTTATTTACTGCAGGATAGTAAAATAAACTTTAATTAAAATATACAAGATACAATAATATTTTTTTAGTTTTACTAGCTAAAATAAGTTATTGTAAAATTATATGTATAACAAATTTAAGAAATGTGTATTTTTTTTATAAAATATAAATGCCGTCCATGCTCAAATGTTTCCTTTTTTTACATTTCTATTTAAGGGTGTTGGCTGTCTGATGCCACGGTTTCTCTGCTCATTCACTCACAAACTCAGCGTTCGGCATTCACATGGCAAAAGCAATAGCTGCGGCAGCAGTTATTGAAACTGCTAACAACGTACGAAAGTACAGAATGGAACAAAGTTATATGATGATGAATGGTTTTTATGTCGTGAAATGTTGCCACTGGCAATCATTTGGAGAAGTTGGTTAATGGCGTTTTTCGTTATATTTTTTTCTTTAAAGCAGCTGTAAAGTGATTCCATTCGCTTTATTTTAGTTTATTTTTATACCGTTCAACAACACGGGTATCATCTGTCTGTTTCTCTAAGGACGGGTCGACACGGTGGGTATTTTAAAAACTTACGATTCAAGGTTTTCTTTAAAATAAATTTACGTTTTAAGACCTGATGTAACACAGTAAAAGACTATATTTATTCGATTAAGTCCAATGAAACGCTGAATTATTTTTCAGCATTTATTTAAAAATAATAATAATAATAATAATAATAATAACAATAATTCAAGTTTGTTATTCTTGTTTTCACTGCAAAGAGCATTTTGAAGTCACTTTATTAGTCACACCACTTCAAAACATGGTTCAAAGCGCTACTTACGAGGGGTGTTGTAAAACTCTTTACCTTTTTTTAATTTCTCTTGCAATAAATTACATATATACAACACTGCTGCCGTTAACTACCATCTATTAATGGACTACATACTAGGGTATTCAATTGATCGAATTTTTTCCCAGCAAAAATTTTATCGAATAATAATCGAGTTATGCTATAAATCGAATTATATCAATTTTATCTAGTATCGTAGTTCGAAAATAAATTTTTTATATAAAGGTTTTACAAAAAAAAAAAGGTGCGTCATGTAATAAAAGAGTAAAGCACATCAAAAAATACATAAAAGAGTAAAATACATCAGTGACTAATGCTGCGGTCATCTCAACTGGGCGGGTACATATCATTTTGAATGAATATTTCGCCATGGAGAGGCTTTTCGCCGCGACTACTCACATTTGACCATAAGCGCCACCACGTGTCTGTCCATTTCAGAGAAGTGTTTTACGATGTTCGACCGCGATCCGGACGAGTTTTTATGCCATTATAACTATAATCGCAGACAAGGTATGAATCCAACATAATACCTTAGAGACCAAAAGAACAATCAAAATAGTGGTTTTCACCGAGTGAAAGTGCACCAAAGAAGGCCAAAGTGGGTCTTCCAGCCAACAATGTCATGGCCGCAGCTGTTTGGTATCATTGCCATAGAGAGGGGGTTGGACGATCGCGGAGTAATATTGTTTAGACTATAAGACAGATTCGATATTGATTCAAAACAAAAACGACTACATTGGACTCTTGGCTGAAGACTACGATGTCTCGACTCCGCACCCAGTCATAAATATTGTGTCGAATCTGCATTAGTGCGTGGTTGCGTTAATTATTGTCAACTTGTCTCATTGACGAAGCTGTAGAACTCGTCGGAGAACATCACCGACAGCGAATAACACCGTCTTGTACTAAAAGCGTAGAACACAGCACTAGCTAAGCCATTTGTTAAACCCGAATTACCATTTGAAATACGCCAAACAAAAATGTATCAAAATATTTTCGTTTAATTGTATCTGATGCAGTTAGCGATTACTTGTGACGCCCTGTTTAAAATAACACTACAATCGTACAAGTTGTTTTGTTAATTTTTTTATTACTCAAAAGCAACCATCAACTAAAAACCACAGAGTAAATATTCTGTGATGAAATCTATTGTAATAAAAAATGAGGTTTGATGGCAAACAAAAAATAAAAATAAAAAAACATGGAAGAGGTTAACCCTAAAGGCCATCCTTATAACTCCCCGCTAATTTTAATTGGAAAGTTATTTTAACCCGAATAGCACAAAATTCTGTGCTTTGGAGCTTTTATAGTTAAAACACCGTTAATTTCGTTTTCAAATCACAACAAAAAATCGATAACAATATCTGATCAGATTTATAATATAGGAGTTTAAAAAATCACTCATGAACGGATTATCCGATTTTTACCCGGTTGATCGAAAATCCCTTTTTTAAATTTTTTTCTTTCCCGATATCTTTCGAAAGGATTAACCGATTTTGACCCGATTCGCAGGTTTTATGGTCTTTAGAGCTGATAAAAAATTACATTAAACAAACCACTTGAAAAAATATTTTTTTTAAACTTCTTTAAAATTCTACCGGTTCGAATCAGTTCAAATCCACAGGAAATCTAAGTTTAGTAGAACCCTTTAGAACGCCATTGTTTGGTTGAAATTGCCATTCCAAATGGTGCCATCGCAGCAAAACCTGCACAACACAAAAAGGATTCCGAACGGCATTCTGGTGCAAACGTTGTTCCCCACAGCGTATTCTTTAGATTTATATCCTGCGACTGAGAGTCGGCTCGAAAGGAGAGGTTAAAACCGAAACAAACGCTTTTTGGGGGCCTTGAGAAACTCTATTATTTGTAGAGAAAATAAAACGCTTTTTTGCAAAATAAATTAAAATTTGCCCAAATAGTCACGGAGCTATCAAATTCAATTAGGTAAGGACCAGAGCTTTCGGATTAATTGTAGATTTTTTAAATATTTGGAAGAGTGTTTCATTCTCAACAAGAAGGTGCATATTTACATCGCTACGAAATTATTTTTCAACTCAATAATATTTGTTTTATAAATCTGCCCATAATTTTCAGTTTTAACTTCAAAGAAAGAAAATAATATAGAGAACAGCTTTCTCTTTTTCTATGCTTTGTAAAAGAAATATGGATGTGGCGATATAACGTGTTGAAATTGTTTAAGTTTTTAACTTGCATTTCCTAATTAAATTAATTAATTTTCACTTGTCATGTGTGAAATGAATGGCAGTGAAACGATGCGATGCTAAAAGCAAATAAAGATTAAAATAATTAAAATTGAAATAAACAGTACGCCAAATAAATTATGGCAAAATATATGTTATTTAAAGTGTGGAAACAGGGCGGATATCATATTGCCTCATGGTCACATGATTTGCAATTGAAGTAAAATTTTTTAGAATCTTTGAAGCGTTGGATTCAGCCGTTCCAAAATTATGAGAGGACATCTATAGATCAAAACGATTTCTGTAGATCCAAATTAATTTCATTTCATTTTGAGATCATATTAACTGATTGCCGTCATTTTAAAAATATGAGAATTCAATTAGTTTGCCTGAAATCACAACTATTGTGAAGGCGCAAGAAAGTAATGAACTTTTGCAATCAATTGATATACGAGGTCTTTTCAATATATTAGATGCATTTTCAAATGTCGCGGTTTACCTTCATTTAAACCATTTTTTTAAGACAAATTTTGCTTGTTCGGCGGTCCAATTTACATAAAATTTTACGTAAAAAAAGGTATTAAATGCTCAAAATGACTTGAAACGGCGATTTTGCTTCGGACCAGAAATACGTTTACGAGTGGTACAAGCTATCCAAAGAAGTTCGGGAAGGACGCTCCAGTATGTCAACAAGCGATGAAAATTAAAGTGAATAAAATTGTTGTAAATAATCTTTGAGTCACTATTAGAAAAAGTGAGACCATGCTATGAAATTTTTCCATAATAAAAATTCGAAATTCAAAATGGACTGAAATTCAGAAATTATCACATGAAAAATATAATTAAAAGGCAACACAGAGCCCAACGAAATTCTTGAATACTATTTCATAACAAAAACTGTTTAAACGCAAATTGTTATAACGTTCAAATAAGCCATCTAATAAGTGGCGATAAGCGAAAATGCACACGAGTTTTGATGACGACAGTATAGCAGAGTGATGCTGACTTCGATTGAGCCTTGGAATATTTATTATTTCTTTTTGAATTAAAAACACTGAGCGAACATCAGATTACCAATCTTAATTAATAAAACATTTGTAATTAGCAAAAAATTAAAACATTTCTAATAAATTTAACAACTCCACTTTCATTTGCCTTTTTAACCACAAGGTTCTAGATATAATTTTGTGTTTAACGGGTGTTTTTTATAGAGTGACACAAGTTTAAGTCATAATAAAAGCAGAAAATATATTTTTAATATCAATGAAACGGGCTTCATTTGAAACAAAATTTTATGAAGCTAATGTTTAAATATGACGTCTGCCGTGGCCGCCACGGATGGCGCGTAATAAGCGCAATCTGAAACATCAATTTTCAACTACTTTTCGCAGCATTTGTGACCGCATTTTACCGATAACTCTTCGAATGTTGATTTCCAGGTCTTGAATTGTTTGTGGTTTATTGAGCTAGACAAGACAAGTGACTTAATATAATCCCAGAGAAAATAATCCAAGGGGGTTATATCATACGATCTTGGTGAACAATTAATTCAACCAATACCTGGAATTATTTTTTTATCAAGACTTTCTTTAAGTAGCGCCGGCTGTGTAACATGTATCTCTGTCCTGTTATTAATGCCACGTAGTTGAGGAACGATTCTGACTCCCTCAGCCCATTAAGCTCTCCAAACAGTAATTTTCTGTGAATGTAATGGTGTTTCGACAAAAGTTTGTGGATTCTTCTCACTCCAAATGCGACAATTGTGATTATTTACGAGCCCATTCAACCAGAAATGCGCTTCATCGGAGAATAAAGTTTTGAATGGATGCGTTCGACGAATAGAATAATCATTCTGATTAAAAATTTCAACAATTTGCTCTGGCGTAATTCGATTCATAATGAAACTTCAAAACAAACTAAGCAAAAAGCAATTATCAGCTGTTAAATGGGTGCTCTAAGAAAGCAGTGATGCCAACTCAAAGTTGACAGACTCTAACAAAAAAAAAAAAAAAAACACGCTGCACTTATAAACCAAAACGGCTGCCGCCGGTGGTATGAACTGAATAAGTTGTTCAGCGGCCGCAAGAGGAAAAACGTTCAGGGACTGCCAAACTTAACAATCAAAATGTTTTCTCTTGTATGTTCTATAATTTGCGGTTTAATTTTTTTTTTGTGATTTTTATGTTACGAAATACAGGTGTAAGAGAGTGAATATATTTTATTATTATTTTTTTTAATTCTGTTATAATTAACGGCGTCTAATATATATTACGGCCGTTGGTTAAGGTTTATAATTTTTATATCCCACACGACAAACTTAAGAAGTGAACAATATTGCTATTCTTTTATGAGCGATTGTAGCTGTAGATATAGCTTAGTTAGTGTCTGCCAAATAAAGAGGACAGGGAAAGAACAGTGCACGAAAAAGAAGCCTCCAAACTTGCAAAATATGCAGGACTTCAACTTGTGTGTACAAAAAAATTGGCCACTTGCCATTAGGTATGTGTCTTTACTATTTGAGGAAATGCGGTAAAGTGAGAGTGAGATATAATTCCTCTCAATAAGAGAGAAAAATGCCCAAAAGTACGGAAACGCTAAAAATCAAATATTTCAACACAAAAGAACACGTCTGTGATTTTACAGCACAATTTTCACAAAAATGCGTAGCTGGACTGTTTTCTTTTTCGAATCTTTTTAGGTAAAAACGTTGCATATACACATACACATTCATATACAAAGCAAAAAAATTATTTATTAATGTTAATTATATATACATTTTTTAAATCTTTATAGTAAAACTTTCCACTTTTTCAGTTTTTTGCAAAATATTTATTTTTCCCCCATATTTATTTCTCCAGCAGCTGGTGGTTGTTTAATTACGAGTACATGCCCAACCTAGTCCGAACAATACTTACGGGTTATTCAGTGTGATAGGAGGAAGCTTATTGTTCTCTCAAAATCGCTATTATTTGCCCAAGTTTCAACAAAGAGCATCGCACGCGAGTATGGAAACTGGCCTAATTATTTAAATACGTCTATGCTTTGTACTATGTCCTTAAGGCCTTTATGGAATAATATACTTTTTTCGAATAAAAATTTCTATAATTTTGAAGACAGTCTCATGTTCGTTATATGTATTCCTGAGAAAATTAACAAATATTTTTTTCCATCGCTTGCTTGTACCTTTACGATTTTTTAAGGAAATTATGAATATAATTTAAAAATATGTGAAGTTCAAAAGTAGACTTTGTTTAAAAACCTACAAAGTATGTATGTTGCGTAAACAAATTTTATGATCGAAATATTGCGTGTTATGTAATTATGTGGATACCGGCTTAAAAGTTTATGCTGTAAATCTTGGCCACGCATGCCAGGGCGCGCCCGGGCTCAATCCTGGGCTCAAAAGCACAATGGCACAGCAATTGCTTACAAGTGAAGAAATTTCTCAGCTGATGTTTTTTCTGTAATTCTTATAGCCTATAATTCGGATTCCTTTAGGATGGACAACTCATCTTAAATAGGTTTGTTTTCATTTCTTTGTGATTTATTTTTTGTAATCATGTGTTTATATTCAAACAAATACAAACAATTTCAAAGTTTTTCAGCCGCAAAGCAGCTCATATTCAGTCAATATCAAACCTCGCTATTATTTATTTTTTAAGTGCAGCCTAACCCCTGGTCTTTTACTCTCTCTCGAGTTCATTGTCTCCCTCGAACTAGTTAACTTCAACACCTCAGTAGAGACTGTATTGGTCAGTAACAGTAACGAAGAAAATTTCGGTTAATAACATCGGCGAAATTCTCGTCTTCAGTAGCCTATATCTGTACACTGATAATTTGTTTATTTTCATATTTACAGTATAATTTAAATACAATCTACAAATTAAATTTTTTGTACATTTTCTATTTGAAAAAATTCCGCACTAATACTGCATTATAAATAAATCTGTAATTAAATTTCTACAGCTTAATAAAATAAAAATTTGCTGTATTAACCTGTTATAAATAGCTTGATAACAGAAAAACAAATTTACAAATTACGTTTTTAGAATTAAAAAAAAGGGATCCGACGAATTTAAAAAAGTTATGTTTATTTTAGCTCAAGTGGACAGAGAGAAAAAATTTGTGTCCAAAAAGCAAAATTTCGTGAACTTGTTGGTACAATTTTTAAAGACTGATACCTGCCGTAGTTTTTCTTACTATCAGCCATTATTTCAGACGAAGCATTAGAAACTTAAAAAATAAATATGATCGTGAAATCATCCGTGAAACTAGATGAAATAGTTAAATAGATAAAAGTTTATTATAATGTGATTTTTTAAAATCATTTGTTTGTTTTCATTTAAATTCTCAAATGGTTTATAGAAGTCTTTTGATAAGTTGAGAAGTTTGAAACTTTTCTAAACTGTGGTTGAAGTCTACTGAGGATTTGGTATAAAGCGCCAATAAAATGCATATAGACATTGCTTAACCACCCAACAAATAAATTTCATATTATATGGTTTATATATATATATATATATATATATATATATATATACATATATATATATATATATATATATATATATATATATACATACACATATATATATACATATATATACATATATATATACATATATACATATATATATATATATATATATATATATATATATATATAATATTTCAGGGTTTTTGGTAATGGCACAGTCAATTCCTTTTCTTTTTTTAATAATTTGTGTGGAAAAATTTCATAAGAATGAAACATGTACATAATTATTTTTACTCTTTCAATAGTGTTCGCTATAAACGAGCCTTACTGTACTTAATAACGAACAAAATATAATGCATTAGCTTCAGGTATTTTTTGAAAATTTTTACTAAAAATTCCCTTCGCTGTATTGACGTTTCATACAAATTTAGAAACACATGCATTTACATACACTGATATACATGTATCCATACTTGCTTACATGCATACATATTACGACAGTGCATCACGTATAATGCAATTTTTTTGTATGTGCGAATAATAAAATCGTGATTATAATGGATTAAAAAAAGTCACGTTTGAAAAATTTTATTCGTGTGGCAAATATTTGCTCAATGTTAGTTGCAAAAATAAGCGCAGAGTTTCCAATTTAATTCAGCATTCCCTCTTTACGTCTCGCTCTTTAAAAATTTATTCAAGTTTTTAAACGAAAACTTAATCAAAATAGTTTTCCAACAGATGCCAAACAAATAAAATAAAACTTTTTAGCAATTTTTCGTTTTTAATTTTATTGAAATTATAATATCTTTAATTATATCTTACAGAAACTAATTTAATTTTAATGCCTGACACGTAGTAGTACAAGACAGTATGGCAAATAAGTTTTCGAGCTTCATCCAAATTTTCAAAAATAAATATTAAAAAAAAATAAAAAAAAATATATATAGATGCAACTCCGAGCGGACTGACCATAGATTCAATTTAAAGAACTTTTAACTGTCGATTATATTACTTAGGACATACTCGTAGCAACGCTTCGTAGCAGATGATTGAGCAAACTATATTTAATTAAGAACCTCTGACAATCACGTAACTGCGGTAGTCCTTAGCGCAAGGAAATCGCACTAGACTTGGGGGACAAATTCTGGCAATCATGAACTAAATTATTTTCGAATAAAATATTATTTCGATTGCTCTCTATTTTCTAATTCTATTATAAAATTCTAAGCCAATTTATTTGTTCTTTAGTGTTGCACGTTTTACAACACTAAAAAAGGACTCACAAAATGTAAACAAACAATATTGTCCGCACAAAAGTCATTTACGGCCCTTTTCACAATGTATGATTAAATCAACGTTAACGAAAAATTAGCTAATTGACACTTCTCTTAACAAGCACTTTTTAACCGATGGTTAATGATTTGCGTTTCACCATCATATAGTTATTTAACCAGTACATTCTGCTTTTAGTATGGCAACATTTGAAGCTTTTGTTTACGAAAAACAGTGTAATGGAAGACTCAAATATACGAATTCTAATTTTTTCATTTGTAAAAAGGTGGACTTCAGTGTTCCAAATTCAAATTGAAAACACTTCTCTTAGAAATATCGTATATAAAGGACTTTTATCATTCATTTTATTTCGAATTTATATTCATTTTTATTTCAACATATAGATATATGTAGTTACATAAGATTACATCGCGTTTTCGAAAATTCATCGGAACTAATTTCTTCTTCGTCACTTCAACTGAAAGTGTGGGGCTGTTTTTCTCACGTGCTCTTTAGAAAGCTCCATTTTTATAAATTTTTTTGATAGTCTAGCGATTGCCTCAGAAACTTTTTTTACCAACACGACAAGCAGTCGCTATTGAGACACGACAACTGCTTGTGGCGTAAAATCTTAGGGCCATTAACACCATTTGGGTAGTAGATAAAGCATGATTACTTTTAATTAAAGAAACATTATTCAAATATAACGAAGGAACTTACCGGCTTGTTGCGGACTTTATATCATTGCCTATGGCATCGACAATGTACTTTACTGCAGAGTTTGATGATCTAAAGCTTTTTCTAAATTCTTCACTAGACAAAGAAATGATTTCGACGTTCAAGTACAATTTTTTTAGATTTTACTCTACTTGAATTATAAATATAAAAAAAAATATATAAGTGCTGATTGTAATATTTGCTCATTTTGTTTTCTTGTTGAAGTGACAATTAACATACTAACCAGAAGAATTTCTTCGGTTAAATTTAACAGCAACTTTCCGGTTAACATCTGTCAGTTAAAGTTTAATCATACATTGTGAAACACAATTTCAGCTAACTGCCGGTTAAAGTGTCAATTAAAATTTAATCACACATTGTGAAAAGGGCCGTTAGAGATATAAAAACCAGAATGGAAACATTAAAATCAGAATGAGTACGTAACGTAAAAGTGTAAGTTTAACCTCTTCCTAAGTCTGTTTGTACAACCATGCAACTTTCGGGTGTACGATTATCGTTTTCTTATTTTTGACTATTTACAAAAATATATAAGACATTTGCAAATTATTCACATAAATTTGTAAATTACATTTTCTATTTTTGTTATCGAAAACCTCAGCTCGAAAGCTTGTTGGCATACGAGTATAAGCAAGAATTCGCAGGTGTGCGTTGGAATGATCGCTCACTATCGAGTGCCATCATTACGAATTTCGATACATATTATTCGATAACGAATAAAAGTCACCAAAAATTTACAAATTCGCACTACTCTAGATCTGAAATCAACTGTTTTTTTTTTTCATGTGTCACAAGCTTATTTGCAAAACTTATTGAAAAATATTTTGCTTTATGTGCATATTTGTTTGTATGTATGTTTAGTTGTACAATTTAAAATCTCCTTGTATCATTTACCGTCCGTATTGCTGCATTAGTTTACACAAGTGTGTGCTCGTTGCTTGTAATTTCCCATATACAATTTCATTTCGCACGTTTTCAAAAGGTTTTAGAGAATCCGTAGCTGGGAGTGACATTTTTTCTTACTTGTTACTTAAAATTATTCGTCATTTATTGGTTCGCAATGATTCATAGTTATAGTCTATTTACACCAGACATTAAACTAATTTTACAGAAGCCCTCATCTGTTATCAATTTCATGTGAATGCTAATTTGAGAAGAACAATACCATAAAACACATACAACAGTAAATGCGTCTACTTTAATGTTTCCATTCACGATTAATTGACTACCTTTAGTGGTGTTTACAAATTTATACAAAATTCAAGGAGGTGCAATAAAACCCACTGTTCGTTCACAAGGTGTGATCCAGATGTATTTTAATAAGTTGTACATGATATAAAGCGAGATTGTGAATTGGGCAATTGTTTTAATTCCATTCCAACAAAAACACTACTTTAATGTCGTTTTTATGTCAGGTACTTGAATTTATGGATATCAAGTGTCATTTGAAAATTTCAAATATTGGCTATTAGGGTTAATGCACAATTGAGATGCAATTTAATATATATGATTTATTTTTACGTTTTACTATAGACATACACTTTTTTCTCAATTTTTTTTTTTAATTTGAATTATAATTTCCTTCTGATTAGTTTTATCGTATTAAGTAAAACTAAAACATTTCCTTCTGTAATAAATTTAAAATAAAATGAAAAATCCCCTTCTATTCTGCTGCACAAGAGTATCGAAAGTACATTTATTATTTCAATTTAATGTTTTTAATTGGATTTTGAATGATTGATTGTGCTACAGTATATTTCAAGTCGCTGTAAAATTCTTGCAGAGCAAAATTGATTTTTAATTATAATGCTTTTTTCTCGCCATTTTCTGTTTGAATATGTGGCGTTCAAGAGTTGGTGTATTTGTGAATACAACGCTGTTGGCACTAAAATAGAAGAGAGAAAATAAAAACGAAAATATGGCCAAGTTAATTAGCTGAGTTGGTTCATTAACAAAACTGCGAACGCATTCTATTTGTGAAGGCAGATGTTCGAAAGAGAGCAAAAAAGGAAATAAATTAATTTTCTGAAAAGCAAATAATTGATAAAAATTATAATTAAAGAAATTGGTAAAAGGATTTGTTTCCAACTTGCCTGATATAACTGAGAAAATTAAAAAAAAAAATTTTCAGGCAATTGTTGGTTTATGTTAAAATGTTGGCATTAAATTAAATTTTTAAATTTATCACTGTTGTGTCCGCTTTAAGCCAACGGAAATGATTTATTTGATTGTAAGACACAAATAAAATGTTTTACATAAATTTCCTTACTTACTTGTAACATTTGGGTTATAAATGTAAAGGACCTGGGATTAGCGGCAGGAATGGCAATTAATGCCACAAGCTTCTGCTTTTTGGACTTATTATTTACTTTTGCTATAAACTTAAGTTGTATGTGAATGCATTTTTTGTTTTCGTGCCGAAATATTTTGGGTGTTTAATTTTATTATTCATTATCAAATTTTTCTGATCTGTATTAGGCCATGGTTGCGTTAATTGTTGTCGGCTTATTCAATGACGAAGGCACATCCCTGGTCACTGACTATGATAAAAAAAATACATCACCTGACGAAGTAAAAGAGGTAAAATGCTACAACTAATTCTCTATCTTCTTATCTGTCTTCATTTGGCTTCTTAACACTATCCCTTCCTTTCTAGTTGCAGCACATCTACATCGCTTATATAGGGGCTATTCCCTGAGTGCTGGTACAAAACAACAACAAAAAGGCCTTTTTTCGTATGCGTAGTTCAAATAGAACGCCTACAATGTTAAACATATGGCAACTGTTACCACACTTATCGCCGTCGTCACGATAGCGCCAACCATAATGAGGTTAATTGATAACACACATGTTGTTATGAAAAATTTCAAATCAAATATACCTGCTCCTAGATAAATGTAAGTTGAATGAATTAAGCATTTAAATTAAATTTAAGATTAAAAATCATTTAATTTTCCAGTTGTAAAACCAGGGGTAAAACTAGTCTATAATCGCCGATGGAGACTTAATAAAAATTCAATATATTTTTCACTTCCAATCTTGACGAATATTGGTTTTCATATACTCATTTAGACACGGTCTTGAACGCAGCGCGTCCAAAGTGACCATAACGTTATATTAGGCTTTCTGGAAACTATTGGAGCTGTCTTGGTGAAAACACATATTTTTTAGTTAATAATCTTCAATTGCAAGAAAAAAAAAATGGAGACAGCCACGAGGAATTGACATATTCGAACTATCCGCCACAGTTACTCTAACAGAGATGATATTTTCTGCAGTGTGATCATTGAAACCACATCTGAAACGCTTCCAGTCCCTTTAAATATCTTTATAATCTTGCAATGCAACGTAGAATATTGGGTACCGAAAATCCAAAAGCATCTGAACAGCAACAATTAGACCCAGTTAAATTACTGTTTGGTGCAGAGATTTGTTTTAACAATTTCCATCACTGGTGTTAGATGATATCGTACAATATTGGAAAGTTTCTTAAGGCCAGTTGTGGCGTAAGTACAGTGCAGTTCGGACAAAGTGGAACCACATTACACATTGCGATATATAATATGCTAGAGCCATCCAGCAATTTAAAAAAACATCTAAAGACGAATCCACACTAACCCCTGAAGTTTTGCGTATCAGAAAATGGCTGCCACTTGCAAGACATAAATTTTGACATTGAAAATATTCTTCATTTAAAAAATGATGCCTTAAAAATATTTAAAATAAACTCAAACCCCTTTGGTCATTTTGAGCCACCCGGCATAAAATTATTCTTCTTATGTATATACTTTTTCTAATCAAAAAGTTATATTCTAGCAAATGTTTTAGATAAAATGACGTTGTAAATTATAGTGTCTATTGAATTGAATCTTTTACTGAACACAGAAGAATTATTTGTTTCCATTTGTTGTTTTATACAAACCATACTCAAAGTTGAAGATCAAATTGTGCTAAATAGTAAGATAAAGCACGTTTAGGGTTAGGAACCGGTTTTTGCGACGTCAATTTTTGGGAATTTAAACATGTTGGGGAAGCAATTTATGAAGAAAAGTCTACTCTCATTGAGGATACAATAAATTATTATTATGTTTTATTTCACCACATGAATGAGATCATCTGTATAAACAGAGATGTTATACTCCATATAAAATAAAGAATTGAATTCCGTTTTATTTAAACACCTGCTTTTTTCTTTTTAGCATTATTCTTTTATATTGTTAAAAACACATTTATCTTACGTTTTTTTTTTTTTTGTAAAACTTAGCTTTTGTAGCACCACATCACACCGAACGTTTTAACGTCCAAGGAAGATTCCCTGACTAATTGTGAGAGCCCGCCATTATGTTTTAATGTATGTGTATATACATACATACATATATATATATATATATATATATATATATATATAACGCTTATAACTTTGGAATGGCTGAACCAAACTAACGGCGTTCTAAAGAGCGTTCCTAAACATAGATTTCCTGTGAGTTTTTTAAATAAACGGTACTTAACAGTTAAAAACCACGTCGATCCCTGTAAACCGCGTCAAAATCTGTTCATCTGTTCGTAAGATATCGTGGGCGAAAATATTGGAATATATGTGGTTTTTTTAACTTCGATATTACTTTCCTGATCAGTTGGCGTTCTCAATTCGTTTATAGTAATTGAAAACTAAATCATTCACCGCTTATCACGTGGGAATAGGTTAAGTTCAAAATTAAAATAACAGCACAAAAACCAGGTTACGATAGCTTTGCGGTTAAAATTAGCGGGAAGGGACAGGGAAGTCATTTAAGGTCAACCGATTCCCATATTTTATTTATACAATCTGCCGATTCCCCAAAGCCGTTACGATTCGCTTGTGGTTTTATAACTTTCTATTTTGGAAATACGGAAACTATGGAAATAACAAGATACCGTTGATGGGCCTCTCTAAATTTGACCCGAATTACTTTAAGAATTCGTAGGAACATTATCATTTTATAGAATGCGCAGTTGCAATATAAATACTCTCTGCATTTTATTGTCAATTGCTGTAATAATGAAGTGCATTTTCGAAAAGAAACCTGAAAACATTTTCGAGGGGAGAGCAGTAGCCACCAATTTTATTTTAAAAGAATATGGCTGATAATTGGTATTGGTAAACATATTTTTTAAGTAAAATTAGTTTAATGTGTTTAGCCCCATTATTACAACTTTACCTTGATTACAATTTTACTTAAACCTAAAGTCAACGATAAGTTGAAGGCAGGTTCATTCTGGCTGATTATAGAAAATAAAAAATTACAATAAAGAAAAATATTTTATACGTTGCATAAAATCCTACTTTTAACTAACATGAAGTTGTCATAATGGCCGTTCATCAAATGTAGAAATACTGAAATAAATCCGCTTTCTTTTCTTTATTTATCGAAAATATAACGCTAAAATACCGCGGCACTTTGCTTTCAAAGCATTTGGACATGTTTTGTGCTGGATTTAATATTCCACTCGCGGATAGTACTTATACAATTTTACATGTTATGGCTTTAATCAGCTTCAGTGTATAAAAATCCGATATATAAACATGAGAAAATATATTTAGTTATTAAATATAAAAATTAATTCCCTAAATCTAATAAAATGTACACATAATATTTTCATTATTTTCTATTTTTGCCACATGGTTTATATCACTTATTTACTAATAAAAAATCATTTACGTAGAGGAAAAGCACTTAAAGTTTTGATAAGAACTTGAGCATTCAATTATCAAGAGGATAATAGTTGTGTCTATATCATTAAAACATTTTCTATACTTATAACGCATTGTTAAGAGGAAACAAATCTTTTTTAAGTTGTGCTCTATTTCCAGGCTTTTTAAATTCATATACTTAATTTTTGAGATCATACATCTGTATTTTTATACGTTTATAACTTAGAATTCAAGTTTCCAATTCAGTTTGAACAATATACACTGACGTGTATATGTCCCCGTTCAGCAAACCAAAAGGTTTCAGGCTTATATATTTAGAAAATTGGTTCATGGTTTTTCCATTTACTTTGCTTTGTGGTTTAAACACATTCACCACAGCAGGCTGCCGACTGCATTGACTACAAAATGCCGTTAGAAGCAATTGCCGCTGTGTAGTAAGCTAATGAATTATTTTGAGAACGTCACCGCGAAATCAATAATAAAGAGCTGTTTATAGTAGAAATGTGTACAAAATGTTCGTATCTGTCGTAGTATCCGAGATGTAAAATTACCAGCTGTACCATTTTTGGCCCCCTGGAATTTTAATTTCCGAAGATCTCTTTTTAGCACCAATATTTCAGCTTATAAAGTTATTTTTAGGATACTATCTGACGGTTAAACGTTATTTGAATATTACAAGTTAATGTTAACCTAAGCAGTGAGTGACAGGCCAACATGAGGTTCATCCCCATAGAAACTTTGAAAGTTAAGTTTAAGCACTTCAGGCAAATATACAACATTAATTTTAAAAAGTATTTAACACAAAAAAACAAAAGCACTTCCTCACAGAAAATGTAAATTTTGATTATGTAAAAATATTGCAGCAAGAAAACCATTATTCCAGGAGATTTACTTTAGAGATGTTACACATAATCGAAGTTCCTGTAGAGAAGTTAAGATAAGCAAGCCACAGAGAAATGCGCTCAAATTTACACAAGTGTGATAAACAAACACAAGAAACAACATAAGCAAATCAGTTTTTATTTAATTTTTAATTTACATGTATGTAATTGTAAATTTATTAGAAATAATCAAAAATTAATTTTAATGTGTATCATTTATGGTTTTATTGTATTGTACCCAACAGTGTTCCCCTGAAGATGAATAGCGAAGCTATTCGAAATATTGGGAAAAATAACATTAAATAAAGATTAAATAATAAAAAAATATTTAGTGGTTATTGATTTTTAAACCCTGACCTATATCCGAACGATAAAACAAGAATATTATGAAAATGTAAATTTTGTTTGGAATTTATTGAATAGACAAACGCAAGTTGTTGCCACTGTCTTTTTAATGATAAAAACAAGTCGGCAGCGACCTCAATGTTGCCACAATGTGAAATTTTATATTTCTTATGTTGTCAGACAATTGTAATAATAGAAGGAGTGTATAGTTCGCGCTATCGTTGACGAATAGCTATCGTTATGTGTAGCAAACTTTATCGTTAAGTTGAAATTATGGTCCTAAGTGGATCTATACTTCGGGAGGGAAACCCATATACGGAATTAAAAATTTCTATCTTTAGAGGGCTGCACAATAAATAATTAGACAAGTTACCCAATAAAGTTACCCTTTTATATAAAAAGATATCCTGTAGAGTTAAACTTTGTACGAAAATTATGTTTTCAAGCATACCTCAAGTACACATGAGCATAGTTGCCACTGTGTTACAATTGAAACAAAAATTGTTGTTTTTTTTTACGTTTGGTTCGCTGGTTCATTTTTTTTTTTTCTTTTATGAAAAGTTAACGGTTATAATATAAATAAATTTTGAAAGTTTTATCATGCCTGTGAAAATGTATTTACGAAAATTTTTACTCTTCACATAAAGTAAAAGATTTGATTCGTTTAGAACACTTGATAGTAATCGATTATTACCTACCTACAGTAGTAAATCAAAAAGCTATATTGGCAACACTGATCGATTGTTACTTTTTTTACAAGTCAGAAATTGACAATTTGACTTCAGTGTAAAAAGTATTGTATTATGCTGGTATGCAAATAAAATTGAAAAAATTGGTTCCCTTTTTTATTTTGGTTCTTTTTTTATGGATTTTGGTCCCGAACAAAAATTTAGAGTGGCAACCGTGCACATGAGTTTTCATGAATACCCCACAATAATTGTAAATAAAAATTTAATCAGTTACTTGGCCGGCATTTCGTATTTTCTTTTAATTGGTATAATTACCGATTACATCTTTTACAATTTAATCTTCGTGGAAAAACAGTTGGAACTTTTTTTGAGTTGCATCATTTACTATGTTGTTGGCCAAAAAGCAAGTTCAATACATTTGCAGACAAAAATTCTTGTCCAAGTACATAATTTGTCTACGAAAGGATTTTCATATTTGAGAATGTTCCAAGAATAATTGAAAGAGAATTATATCTTTTTTATTTGTTTGTTCCTTAAAAACTTTTCAAAATAAATTACTTGCATTGCAAAGACACTCAAGATGGAGATAGAGATAGAGATTGAATGTCAGAACAGAGAAAGTGTTATTTGTGCTAGTGTGCATGTCTATACAGTCGGCAACCAATTGGGAGATGTTGTCCGTGTATATGACTCGGTGCTGCAACTGTCTGGTTGTAAGTCTCTCAGCATTAAAATTAATGTATGTAAATAAGATGTATGAATACAAATAATAGAAATATGCTGAATAAATGTTAATCAGCAACTTTTAATGCTTGACAGCCAGGATTCCATATTTTGTATGACTTTGGCAAAACTCAATTATAAATTGCAAGTAAGTGCAGTGATCCTATACGAATCATGTCGGAAGTTAATGGTGTATTTGGAAGAGAGTGCAAGTGGCAAGAGAAGCCTTAGAATGTTTTTAATTATTACTTGCATATTTACGCAATTTTGTATGCATACATGCGAGTATGTACACACATTTTTAAAATTAATAATTGTAACTCGTTGAATAACTCAGCTTAAAGTTCTTTTTTTAATTCTCCTCTTGGAGTGCATATTTTTTCATTTATATGGTAATTTTCAAAGCAGGTAGAAGAACTTCAGCTAGAACAGGTGCATTAATGAACGTTTTTGGCAACAGCATGCAGGCCACTTCAGACGAATGGATGGATACCGAACTTTCTGGTTTGGCTTCGGCGGTAGGTAAAATGATATTCGGTGTTGGGAATTTTTAGCGAACTTTACTTTTAAGGGTGTTTCTGCATTTGTTTCGGCTTATTTATTTTTATCATTTACTCATTTACTATATGAACTTCAAAAGTTAAATAATTTTGTTAATTGAATATTTTAAAGAACGTCAACTATGTTACGAAAATTAATCACGGCTGTGTGTTGCAAGTCTAGCTGAGATCAAAGTTCAGTTATCACTTGTCAGGTATGGCTACATACAGGCAGTTGTTGCATTACAAGCTGCACTTCTTTGGATATACTGGTATTCCGAATGTTGGCGGATTTGACCGATAATCTTCTATCAATACGGACGTCATCATTATTTTGTAAAATAGTACATACAATAGATAATCAATCGATGACAGCTCAGTTCTTGATATTTCATCATTGACGGTCGTGTGTCACTATTCTACACTCATCTGCCAAATATGACACACACTTAGAAAGTGTGGTAGCGTGGACTTAAAATTGAATGTGACAGATTTTATTTCACAAGTCTTGCGAATTTGAAACAAATTATGAAAATGTTCACAAAATTATAGATACCCTGCGATCATAGTGTGTCATATGCAACGGTTTTTGTAGGGATTCTCAAAGTCGGTGCAAGTTTTCCTGTGAATCACGAATGTCTACAACATGCAATTTAGTTCATAACCGCAGATTTTCCATCCAAAACATCGCATAAAACATTGAAGCTTAATATATAAAATTGTTTCGGTTTATTTTTGTTCCATTAGGTTTTTCTTTATAAATGAAATTATCAAACTTCCCTTATTAGCTTTGAAATTTGGTTATATATTCGGAGCGCCATTAAGTCTCTTAATTAAAAGTAGGGAATGGTGTTACTTATTACAGAAAACGGGATTAAACATGCATGTAATCAAAAAGTAATTTCTTTTTTCTAAATATTTTGATTGTGTAATCAACGTGCCAATGTTAATTGCACCAATTTGAATTTGATTGATGTAATAAATACTTTAACGAAACGAACGAACAAACAAATATTTGTGTACCTACAATTTGTAAAAGAAAATGATGTGTAATTACAGATTGTATAAAGCAGATATTAGTTTACGACATGCTAAAATATAAAAAGCTAAATTCTCCTTTTGTCTCAAGTCTGGTTGTTCGCACTGCATTACAAAACAATTAACGTACATACAAACTTAGATATTTCCAAAATTAATTCATACATTCGATATATCAAACAAATCCTTACAAATTTTCCAACAAGAACAATTAATTCTTAGAAACCTGCTAAAACATTGTAGGAGATTACGAGTACGTTTTTTTAATCAATCAAATGTTTCACAGAACGTTTAAAACCTATAATTAATTGACTATACGGAATGGCTGGTAGTAAGAAAGTACTTATTTATTGAACATATAATTTGTAAATGCAAATTAATTTGTACGAAAAGTTTCTAAATGAATATAATAAAAGTTTTGTGGAAAGTATTTTATATTAAATCAATAAAAATTTAGGAAAAATTTTATTATTCAGGCTTATGTACAAATCCGCAGATTTACAAATACTTTTTTAATTCAAAATGTGTATTAAATCAGATTTGTTTAGCTTAATAGCTAATGAAAGCATATATTTTATTTTTACAGCAGGAACTCAAAATAAGACACAACAAATCTTCCAAAAAGGTTTGCTTTGCCGGCATTTCATTCTCCTAATCGTATATCCATAAACTTTTTTTATAAAATTTATTTTCATTGGTGCGGATTATATATGTATATATCACTATATGACTATATGCCCGGATTTCATAGGCTCTTAATTCAATTAATTCCAAAATTGATCAATTCTGTTAAGCACAAACTGGCAAAAACCAATTGAGAATTAGAGCACCCTGTGATTTTTTTTACCAACAAATTCTATTTGATCTAAATCCAATTAGTTTGCCATCGGTAAACTACAAAAGCATTCAAAAAGGCAAAATCACAAATAAGATTAATAATTAATTTAATGCAATTTATTTCAGATTTTGTATCTGTCAGAAATGTTAAAAATAATGCGTATCAAATAGGATTTGTTAGTTGAATTTTCTAAAACATCTTCAAAGCCTAATACATTTTTTTCAATTAGTTTGTGCGTATACTTTTTCGCCAGAATCTCAAAAATTATGTGGTTTGGTAAGCAAACATTTTTTTATAATTTATTTCTATTTTTTCAACTTCTGACAAGCGTCTGCTTTTGATTTAATATTATTTCACCTGGGGTCTTACTGTGTAATTCGATTTGAATAGAAAATTTATGAAATTTGTATGTAGTTGAAATTCGAAAGCAAGTTTTTCTTCAAATCGGAATACGCTGCAAACCCTCTGATATTCAATGCGTCTCAATATGACAAATAAAATTTTTTTTGCGACTTTAAGCGTCTAAAAACATGTAGTGCGATTCGCAAAAAACGCTAACCAAAAGAACAATAAAACCATAGACTCTATAATATATATTATAGTCTTTGCTGAAACTTTATTATAAAAACGATATCGCTGTTGGCGTATTTTCCTTCCAAAAGTTACTTAATTCGTTAAGTTTTTTCTTCACGACAGCATGCAAAAATGGAGCAAAACTAGAAGTTTAATTACAATTTTTTAAATTTTAAAATATATTTTTTTATTGGTTTTCAAACGTTCTAGATATAAAAATATCTCTACGCCACCACAATTTTCAAAGTTGGTTGAATTAATAAGAAAAAATATGAATTTAGCAAACGGCTATAATAAAGATTTAATTAAACTAAACTTAAAATATTTATTACAAAAACACGAAAAAACCTTGTAACACTTCGTTTGTTTTTTCGTTTATTTAGGGAGCGAAATACTTGGAGATATTTCATTTTCATGCCAAACGCGACATTTATCGTCACTTCACCCGAACTAGCGCCAAAACAAAAACTTTGCAAACATATATGACACATAAAAATTAATATTAAAATAAGATCTTAAATTTATTGAATTCAAATAAAATTAAAAACATAATGGACTTACAAGGGTATATTATTAAGTGTATTAGGATCTACTGATGCAATTGTTAGTTTCTATGAAAGCAAATGGATGTGTTTTATTACATGAAATAAGATTCTGTTGTGTGAACAATATGACTCGCAAAAGTAATTAATAGAGCGCAGCAAGTGCTTCACTTCGTCGTGTCAACACGCGACTACTGCAAAATAACTGTAAACTTGCTAAAATGCACACGACAATAGATATTATAACTTTGAATTAGAAATTTTTAATTAAATATTACAGTAGGTTAAGTAGATATTTAAAGACTTTCGCTGTTATTCATAAACGATTATTAAAATTAAAGTTGCTTTAAAGTATGGATTTTGTGTGGTTAAAGATCCCTTAAAACATCCATTAACTTCAACAACCGTTTGTGAATTAGGGGGTCTATATTTTTTTGGCAATTAATTTATCTTCTTCTACAAATTTGAAACTCAGTACAAACTGTTATCAAATTCAGGGATTGAAAATTAAAGCCTCATTAAGTTTTTACTTTTGATTGCCGCTTGTGAACAATTATTTTTAGTAAATTATTTTAATTATATTTAATATGATATAATTATTTATATAAACTCAGGTACAGGAATAAAAGGTAAAAGTAAAGACAAAACTCATGTACACGTCCTGTTTCAATTAAACAGGAACAAAGCGGCTGATTCATAACAGATCCGAACGTACGAACTGCTTCTGCCTTTACACTTTTGCATTGTGGAATATTAATTGGTTTCAGGATATGTAAGTTCACTTAGTGCGTTCACTGTAAACGTACATAAATGGAATATTTAATTTAAGATTTTAGAAATAGCAAATCAAAATTAATTATTCAATTCTAGTGTTTGTGCGAAATATGTTTGCAATTTGCAATGCAAACATACTTTTCTTCCTGTAATTATTACAAATTTATAACGAATTTCATTTCCATAAATACCTAAATAAGGTTATCAAATATCAAAATAAAATTTTAAAAAAACGTCAAATTAAACTATAAAACAACTGTGTTGGCAGCACTACCAACACAATGAAGGGAAAAGAGAAAAGCAAAATATGGCCGGTTTTGAAATACTAAAGTCGTAAGTTAGGCAACAAAATGCATGTGGTTTTTGCATTGTAGCAGATCTGAGGCCACCTGTATACAAACGCATTGATGTCAGTATGCACGTATGTGTGTATGTATGGTACCATCTATGTGTAGATGTTGGCCGAACATTTTCCATAGTTATCAATAACAATTGTAGTATCTATTTACATACAACTACGGCACAATTGATTGCCATTATATAGTTTAATTACAATTCAATGAATAATTTTGTGTTGTTATACGCCTTTTATTATAGAAATGAAAATAAACGTGATATTGGCTCCGTTATTTGCATTTACACGGGAAATTGATTGCGTGAAAATCGAAATGCACTCACATTTTTTACTACCACACTTACATTGTTTTTAATTTCCACTCAGATTTAAACGACATTTTAAAGAAAGTTTTTTTTAAATTTACACAAAATAAAATGACAGATAGTTTAACACGGTTATTCATTTCTAATATTTAAACAAATATACCGGCTTGTGGCAAATAATTGTTATAAATTATATGTACTTATTTTGTATAAATATAAAGGCAATTATACTATATTATTCAGATATATGTATATGAAAACGACAATTAATATACATATATTTAAAACCATGATATTATTAAAATATTAACAACAACACTTATTACCCTATAAATTTGTATAAGTGATAATACTGGTAACTCTAATTATAATGCAAACATATAAAATAATTTATTGATCGTTTCCGTTTCTACGGGATATGAACTAACAAGCATACAGGCGCCATAATGTAAAACCTACAGCATATCAAGATATTGCAAAGGAAATTGTTATAATGGCTGGAATAATGAAAACCTTTTTTTTTAACTTTCCGCTTTAACATTTTGAAAATGAGCTTTTTACTTTCATAAAAGTAGATTCCTTCTCTAAAATTGTTATTCATAATATATAAAAAAAAATTCTAAAAGTACTTTCATGCAGGTTTAGGGGAATTAAAGAATTTTCTTTGCCTTCACTCTCGGGCGTTTTACTTTCAAACATATTTGTGCAAATTCGAAAATGCAATAAATTAAAAAACATGCGCGAGGAAAATTTATTTTGAAACTGGTTTATTGAAAATAATACTTTTATCATATATAACACTCACAAAATAATTACCCGTTTCCATCCCCTTCAAATTCAATTGAAATTATTTAAAATTGAATTTTCAAAGTCAAATCCTTCTTTTATTCGGAAACATTATTCAATGGTTCGTAAGCTTCACCGCTATACGCGTAAACTCCAAAACATATGTCTTCACTAACAATTTCCGTTTTAGAAATATTTATAAGCGAATCAATTCATATTTTAGATAAATTTTAAAAAGTTTATACCATTGTAGATATTATGGACACATAGAGCTTTACAAGGGAAACGTCAAAGTACTATGTAAGGTTTCTGAAAAAAAAATCATCAAGCGTGAAGTACAAGACGTGAAGTCGTCAAATCTAAAACTCCTGTACACAAAACAAACTATAGGAACAATAAAAAGGTCTACTTGCTCTTCTCTCTCTCTAACTCTATCTTTCTTAAGTCAATAAAAAATAATACAAGGCTGAGACACATAGAATCCGTCATACGTTATCCGTCGGTTTTTTCAACTGAGAGCTAAGTTGAAATACACGTTCTCGTATGAGCTTGACACATACAATACTTCTCCGTCAACGCAAAGTACTTTGACAACCTCTCTTTCACTCTCTCTATTTTTTCAATACACGTTCGAGCGTTGGTACAAAATAATAACGAAAAACATATCAATATTTTGCAGTTTCTTTTCAGAAATTAGAAAGATTTTTTATATTTTACATATAAACGTAGAAATACCTTTTGCACATTATAAGTTTCAACATTATTGATTAACGATAAGATAACTAGAAGCGTACTACAAAAGTATGCTGCGTTTCTATGTATGCAAGATTGTAAGTTATAGAAATACTAATTTTAGAATAGAGTGTAATATTTCAATTAATCTTTAGGTATTATGTACCGAAATCTCTATACCGTGGGGATATACCTATATTCCAAACACTTATGTTTTTCAACAAAGCGGCCATCCTATCGATATTTTGTAAGTCAAAGGCCGTATTTTGTGAACCACAACGGTTAAGGTGGATGCACTCACTTGTTTCCGACAAATTGTTTACTTTCTGCAGAACAATTCCATCATTTCAAAAAAACTACCCTGGAAATTCAAACAGCCTTATGGGCGGCAGATCAAGTGTTTCACTTTACTTTGTGAACATGTTAAAGGCTGATGGAAATTACTGCAACACTTCTTTTAAAATAACCTTTTTTACGATGCCCGGCACTCATGCAATTAATTGTGTCGGATCTATGGAAAGGAGTCAGTATTGAGAGGACGGTTGGAAGAGATAAACCGAAGAAGAGAGAGATCGTTTTTATTTACTTCTCATTATTTTACTTCGCCGACAAATTTGTCAATCGCTATCGGTTTATTGAAATAAATAAAAAAAAAATTTGTATATTATTTATGTATCTGTTAGCTAGAAAAGCTTTTTATTTAAATGTCTTCCACAAAAGTAACTCAATATATGATTTTTTGATGTCAATTAAAAGTTCAACAAATTTTATACAATAAATATATATATTTAAATTTCTAATGAAACCAATTGAAATCAATTAATATTATTTGATGAGCAATACAAAATAATTCAAGTTTAGAGCTTGAATTTGCAATATTTCAGAGTATGATAATAGTGATATGAATTTTCAATATAGTTCTTATTTGAGAAAAATATAATATATTAAAGGAGAAAATAAATTGGAGACGAAAGAAAAAAACTACAAATTGTTCGGTTGGCTGTTCCGTTGTTTTGTGAATAATATATCACTGACATGAACGCTTTCATCCAATGCATGGTATTTCAAAATAATGAATCCGTATTTCATATTTGCGGTATCCAATATTTCGAGCAAACGGGCTGCATAAATGCAAAATATTTTTACTCTACACTAACAAAATGCGTTAAAAATGCTCTCAAATACTTTCCCGAATTGCTATTGCAATGATGCCAGACCATTTGCACAAGGTTCTGAATACCGCTATTAGAAATATATATTACTGTATTCAGACATGCATGTTTAATTGAGTCAATTTAATTTTAATTGAGCAATTATATCTAGTGTACACACATACTCAATTTAGCTAACACAATTATCATTTGACAGCTGAAAAAAGCATTATTTGTTGTTAACAATGCTTTTCGATATGTGGGTCTACTTTAACTTTATTTTATTAAAATTTCATTCTGATGTTAAATTTCCTCTTCAGTGATAAAAAAAAATACTAGCAGACTTCGGCAAATGTCACATAGTGATTATATAGCGAAAATAAACACCGCCAATTGCTGTTGCAACACCATTTACATCAAACAATGAATACCGTTAATGTTTTGATATTATGAAATTTTTCGTTTTAATGTAGAAATAAGTTTCTGGCAGTTATAAAATGATCATGTTCTGCAGTCAATTTATCAATTTTATGTGGGTTCATGCGTGAAACAAAATACGCCTCCATAGTTGCCCACAATATATGGGGCACACCTTAACGTTTATTACTATAATTTATTGATTTTATTTGGAAATTTATGGCAACAATTTATATAAAATATCTTGAGCATGGCACAGTTAAAACAAATGGTATGTATGCTTGTCGTCTTTCGCTTTATACATTTATCAGGTGTCAAACTACAAATAGTAATACATATATAGTTTTAGCGAAATTCTTAAAATATATTTTAAATTAAAGAAAAGTTAACATTATTCGCAGCAGGGCAAAATATTACAAGTTCGAATGTTCAAGACTACCGACTACGAACTGTCAAAAATGGAATGCGAGTACAGTGAGACTTATGCTTGTTCAATACACAAGCTCAGTTGCATCGTTTATAGTTTAAAAAATATAGGATATTCAATTATGCGCTTGTGAGTCGAAATATTTCTTCGTATTTTTAGACGTCATGAATTGAAAACGTCAAATCAATAGACATTTCAATCGTGTTTGGAAATTGTAGTTTGCTGTTATGCACTCAATCAGCCTGATTACGGACGGCGTTTTTCGCCTTCAAATTCAACAATTTGTAAAAGATTAAAGAAAAAATTTGATTTTAATCTTTAATCTATTGCAAACTGTAGAATTTTAAGATGAGAAACGCCAGCCGTAATCAGGCTGAATAAGTTTCTCGTTATAACTAATTTTGATTGAAATTTGGATTGAAATAAATTAAATTTGTATCTATTATTAAGAAGAGTTTATTTTCTGCTGTTGGTTATCAAATATTTTAACAAATCAAGCTTACAAACAGAATATTCCCAGACCTCTGCTTCGTTCCGTTAACTGACATGAGAACTTCTTCGATCGCAAAAATTAATAATTATGATTACCGTCCTGTTTATTGTAGGGCGATCCATATAATAAAATGGTGGTCATTATAAAAATCTAATAAAAGTTTGAAAATATAAGCAAATATATTAAATTGAATTAATATTCATAGGCTAATTGTTCGAAATTAATTTAAAATCTCAGAAAGACATGATGATAAATATTCCAAGGCACCAAGGAAGTCAACATCAGTTTTATTCAACTTAAGGTACCAACAGACGACATGTGTTTTTTAAGCTTCCGATTCCTATGTTTTTCTTTGTCTGTCAATATTGGTTAATTTACATAAGGTTTATAATTTTTGGTCACAAACGTAGTATCACACATGACATCGGTCATGTTTATTGAGAACAGCTGATTCTTTTTTAGTACACAAATATCCACGTCGTTTGTTTGATAAATGGCTTGCAGCCGTCGAAATATTTTTGGTTCCGTCGCTGAAGTAGTTGCGACGCAAAAGAATTTTCTTAATTTTTTTCTTTTTTAAACAAGACGTTGAGGTTGTATCTAAAAATATATAAATTTTTGGACTCATTTTAATAAAACAACAACGTTAAATTAAAAAAATATATGTGGTTTATTTGTCTTGCAAAATACTTCATTCAGACGGCTAATGATAGTGCACATAATCAACCGCCGACGAATATGTTTGCATGACATAGACATTTGGAGCTGTATGTTTAACATAAGAAAATAGCTCTATTCAAATAATGTCTTATGACTTTTGTCATGTTTTTTACACAAGCAACGTTTTTAGGTAACACACGAAATGTGTCCGTTTTCATATGTAAATTGTGACACATAAAAGGTGAAAAACGTTCCGTCTGTTGGTAGGTACCTTTACACAGCAGAGCAGAACAGCTGTTTTCGTTTTATTCAACTTACACAGCAGAGATGTTCTGCTTGGAATATTTATCATCATGTCTTAAATTAATTTCGAACAATTAACCTATGAATATTAATTCAATTTAACATAGCAATATAAAATGTTCTGACTCATCCCGTTTCATCATGATTTTTTCGATGCGAGAAAAGTTCATATACATCAGTTACAGAAAAAAAGGTACTGGGGGCAAATGACGGCATGCGATACCGATCAAAATTTCCATTTCCATAATAAAACTATTTGAAAAATATATAAAATTCAAATGTATTATTAGAACGCATTTTAGTATGAAAATTACCGGCATATACGACTTCAGCGCGAGCTTGTGAATTGAAATATATGAAATTATTTTCACAACAGCACATCGAGTATGCTGGTATATCTTCCATTCTGGAGCTAAATTTACTTCCTCACGTACTTCTCATTTTATCCTTCAAAATATCACATCTATCTCTTACTTTCTTTGAAAAATTGGTTAAAAAGTTTTAATTGTCTCTGCTTAATAAATTCACCGGAATAAAAATTGTTTATGAGATACACTAGAGATGTGCGCATTAGTAAAATTAAGATCATGAAAATTAAATCTTTTTCATTTAAGATTCTCACGATTATGCACGTTCGGAACGGAATATTTTATTGACGTACTTTCATAATCATATATGTAAAAAAGGCGTGATTCGATTTTATATTATTTTACAAGCTAAAGAAATATCTTAACAGATCAGTAAAATTACAGATATAAATAAATCTTTAATGCACTTTTCAGTATTCAATTCCACATTGTTATTAATTTTTATTCTGGTATTTTAATATACTCTAGTTTAAATAAAAATTTCTTTGATGGAACCAACATACTAAATATAAAAGTAATATTTTCAATATTTTTATTTTATGTTATTTGGAAATCGTTGTTGCTGTCAATTGGCTTTTTTGCACTTTTTAAAACTGTAAACTTTGGTCTTGGGTTTCCATTTATTCAATACATTGTCGTGAACGTAATAAAAGACTGACCCACAGTCAATATTATAAATTTAAATTGTTTCTAGATATAAATGGAAGTTAAACTAAAGCAAAAAGAAATTAAGTATGTAGTATTGAAATCCATATTCAGAATATATATTTTGAATTCATATTTTCGCAACTCAAATCATTTTCTGTTGTTGATGTTATTTTTAACAGTGACATCCGAATGTAGTCCATCTACACACAAATAGATATATATGCGTGTATGGATGTGTGTCCATATAATTATTCTCTTTTGATGTAAAATTATTGATTTCATTTACAAATTCGTTTCACATAATTCGAATAATTTTGTGAAAAATATAAGAGCTGAATGCATAAAATTTTACATTTCTTTTCAACATAAAATCCAACATCATTTGCATTTCAACATGGAATAATAAATGTTTATTTACACAATTTATGCGCATTTAATGATAGCGGGAAGAGGAGGAACGAAACTGAATGAGCATAATAGCGTGCAAGCCAAAGAAAATGTAGAGCTCAGGGTTTTTTTGTTGTTGTATTCGAAAGGTTATAGATGGTATTTTGAAATTAACATAAATTTTTGGAATTGTACCTTCTGCGTTTGTACTTTGCATAAATAAGTTTCTTCTTTTACTTTTCGCAATTCGTAAACATAATTTTTAAATATATGCAGTGTTCGGTGTTTGTTATGGGCCTGTGGCATCATTGGACCGTGGAGGACAAAGGCAGGAACGTTACTGTGAACAGAGAGCGCTACCATGCGATTACTACATTCCTTGGCTGAATATAAACTGAAATCTTGTGGGTTTGTTTCACATAATGGCAAAATCCTAAATCGGTTAAAGTTTCAATTGGTGTTGTCATTCGAATAAAAGTTATTCGAATATTCAAACTTTTTAAAATTTTTCTTCGAACGAACATAATTTCTCAATTTAGAAAAAAAAAATTCAAACAGGCGAATATTTGAATAATTTTCAGTCAACAATTTTTATTTTTTAGACTACATAATTATATAACTTTGAAGTTGTTGACAATGGGACGTGTGATTATAAGTCACATATTAAAAATACATATGCAAGTATGCTCGTATATACAGATTTTAAAATCTCATTGCAATCTGATTTGATTAACACTTTGAAGCCTCTGGACATAGCAATTTCGAAGCCAAAAAAAATAATACCTCTCTAATAGAATAGTTGTCTAGCAGCAGCAGATTCAATAAATTTAATTTATTTTAAAAATCAATGAACGATGTATCAAATTATTAGATACTTTAATATTATGTTTCATAGCAACTTTTTTAAATACGCACCAAACTCCGAAACAAAACCGTATGCAAATATGTAGCTTTCAAAATTATTTTATAATAATTCAAAAAGTTTTTCTAATTATGCTGAAGAACCAGACGAAGTTACCAACTGATTTAAAAAAATATATCAAAGAAATATTAAAAACATAACAGACATTGAAGACGAGTTGAATTATTTGGAAACATCTAAGAAAGAAACAGACAAACATCAACGATTTGCGAATGAAAATTTTCTATTTTTTTGCTTGTTAAAAATAATAAAATCATATAAAAGGCAAAAACTTAATTATCAATTATTTTTCAATGATTCTTTTAAAAGAAATAAATACACTCAATGCACATGTACATATTTTTAATGAACATGACCTCGTTTTGAATAACATTAATTAGTTTATGTTGAAAATGTTTTTCATTTGTAAAGGATTTTCTTATTCTTAAAAAAATTAAAACTAAAATGTAGTTTTTGATTAAATTTATTAAAGTTATTCGAATAAAATTATTCGACTGTTCGGACTATTTTGAAACCCGAGTAGTTGAAAACTCTGGCGGTGGTTTTTGACACTCTGAGTCTCATCATATACTCAAAGATTGGTTTTCTATAAAAACAAAATTTATCAGCGTTGGGCAAAATTTCATAATAATAAAAACGTGGTAAAAGCAAGAAAAAACCTTTTCCTGGAGCAGTAATATTGTCGCTAAGCAACTGTAGCCTTATTCATAATATTTAAAGATAACAAGCAATTAATTATTTTACAAACAAAATGTATAATCATGAAAAAATTGTTATGAATAGGGAAGATGTAGCAAGTTACAACACAACACAAATTAAAATTCAAAAATCAAATATTTTAATTCATTTATTGCATTATTTCTATTTTAATTGGTAAGGGTTTTCTCGACGGTCATTGTACAAAATTTGCATTTTGCCAATTTTGTATGCATATTTATTTGATCGTGAGTACACGTTGAAAAATTGTTGCTCATTGACGTTCAACGTATAACAGCATGTTTGAATAAAATATATGGCAGCACCAACCTCTACTGCCAAATGACTACGTCCACGTATGAAGATATTAATTGAAAATTCTAAAAAGTGGTGAAACAGAAAATACTATAAATTTTGAAATAAGCAGTGCCCTTAATGACATTATGAGGGCTTGAAATGTATATCAAAAGCTGTTGTTTAAGTTTATTGCGACCGTGTAAGTATTCACATATACACAACAAATTTACTCGAGATTTTTTAGTGCATATGAAGCAATATGAATGCGAATTTTAAGTATTAAAGTCTCTAACATAATTATTGATGAAACTTTCTGTCTGTTTTATTTATTAGCGAAAGGAAGAACTAAAAGAGTAAAATATTTTTAAGAATAAACCAAATGAAACATTATTAATAAACTAATTTTTTGACATATTGTCATTGTACTATTATAATATGAAATTTATTTGTTGGGTGGTTAAGCAATGTCTATATGCATTTCATTGGCGCTCTTTGTGGTTGAAGTCTACTGACGATTTGGTAAAGAGCGCCAATGAAATGCATATAGACATTGCTTAACCACCCAACAAATAAATTTCAAACCAAATGAAACATTTTCAACCAAAAAATAAATTGTAAATTATTACGCTGGTTATTCGACTTTTATTGGGGATATTTCTGATCTAAAAGATTGAATTTTATATGAACTATCCGCAGAAGTACATAACATGTATGCTACTATAGATATTCTGCGATTTCCCAATTCAAATACAAATCTTTATTATTAACCCATTCGCTGCCAAGCCTAAATTATATGAAGTCATTCCCATTGCCATTTATATTTTGAGTGTCATTGTTTACCAAAAACCCTGTTATTTCTTGGTAAGTGCACATGTATTATCATACATCATCACTTACAAGCAGAAAACAAAAGACGAGCACACTCGTCGTTGGCAATAGGAAGGCAGAAGGACTCGATATCCTTTTTCGTATTTGCGTTCGTTTTAGTAGAAAAACAAATAATAAATCATGCAGATGGATGAAATAAAGAAAATGGAATAAAACGAGACACATTGCGTAAATTGGCAACACTTAGAAATTCACTATTGTCGATTACAGTGTCTCGATAATACTGTTCGAGCTGTCCTGATAAGACTCCATTATGTATTGGACTTTGTTACAAATCCTATCATGAAGATAAGGTATCATAAGTGATTTAGATCCTATAAAATTTTGTTATAAATACACGATGAAGTTGATTTTTGCGTGAAAGATCATTCTGTATAAGAAATAAAGTATTATTTTTGTAATCAAATTTTTTGTAGTATTTTTCAAGTTTTTTAAATATTTATATTATGTTTGTGGCAAAAAAATATTTGCCAACTCATAAGTCTGCATGTTATAATATATTTAAAGTAGAACGAGTATACTCGTCTTGGCAGTGCGGAATACCCTGCCAAAGACGAGTATACTCGTCCTTGGCAGCGAATGGGTTAAGGGCATGATAAACTACACAAGCGGTTTTTCAAACATACTTTTTTTATTTGCACACAGACTACACAACATTCACAGATTTTTCGTTGTGACTAGTGACAAATTCAATATGGCCCTTAAAATATGTATCAAAATTATTCTGTTTTTCTTCAACTCACCTGTAAAACGCGACAACGCCACTGTATACTATGCAAAAGTATTGTACAAACATAAGGGCCCGATTATGGTTTACAACAGTTGCTAGTTTAATGTTGTATTTTTGAAAAAGCGATTATGGTTTACAACTGTTGTTAGCCTTTGACAACACCGATTATCGTATACAACATGTGTATTTATGTGTTGTCAGTACTGTGAAAAACGTACAACAGCTCATTAAGTGTTGTTTCGCAAGCGTTACAAGTTCAAAAAGCAAAATGGAGAAAAATTTGTAAGTTAACATATAAAATGTAAAAAGCAAAAAAATAATTATTATTTGTTCTTAGCAAAATTAAAAATAAAAACCAAATTAAAAAAAAATCGGCTTCAAACAAGATACATTTTCAAAGTACTGGTGCAGCAAACAGTTGATTGCCGTTGCTTCTTTGAGGACTACCATCAGCAAAAAACCTTAAAGCACAACACAATTTTAAAACCGGTGGAACGGCAGAGCAGCGGATTGAAGGTGTTAAAAAAGAGTCAAGCTTTTGTAACAAGAACAAAAAAGAATGGTTGTTTATGCGGTACATTTTTATAAAACTATAAAATTTATGTGTAATTAATACATTTTAAAAATTATTTTAGAAAAAATCATACGTACTCAGTATTTGGTAACTTTAATGAATATGATTTGCCGCGAATATTTTTCCGAATACGTGCCATGTACATTTGTATTATTGTTACTTTCAAATTCATCATCAAAATATAAATCAACGTTAATATACGTAATTCTTTTTGTTTTGTTTATGTATTTCTGACGAAGAATTTGACATTTGTTCGCGCGCAGGTACGCTTTTTTATGGAAATATCTCCTACAATTACATTACAACCCTGTGACATACACAACATCTAGCTGTTGTAAACCATAATCTCAACAAGTAAAAGTGCTATATTCGGCTGTGCCGAATCTTATAAACCCTTCACTAACGTACGTCTGCTTTCCAACTTATAAAATAGTTTCAGTTAGCAAAAAAAATAAAAACAACTTCAGTTGCGTTTTATGGTTACTTAAAAAAAATATTCCAAATTTCCCACCCCTGGAAACGAAATTTTAATTTTTCAAATTTTTTTTACCAGTACAAGTCCTCATAATGCGTAAAGCGGTTTTATTTAAGAAAAAGTACAAACTTTTAACCAGTTTGGTAACGTTCATGTTATACAAAATATTGCAGTATCCAACCCTGGAATCGAAATTTTTAGTTTTTTTTTTAATTTTTAATACCAATTTTGTTTTGCCGAAATAAAAAATAATTTTAACGTGGAAAAAACGACATTAACTGATTTTTGGTTATGTATTGTATAAAAAAATTTTAAATTTCGGAACCCTGGATGGGAACTTTAAATTTTGAAATTTATTTTTAATCGATGCAAATCTTCATGATACCAAAAATGGTTTTATTTAAGAAAAACTTAACATTTTTAAACAGTTTAGTTACCATATGTACCACACAATACCGAATGTACAATATTTTTTTTTTTAATTTCCCATCCCTGGATTTTTTTTTTTTAATAGTTTTAAAGGGACAATTGAGGAGTCCCAAAGCATGAAATAGGTTCAATTTTCAAATAAGCAAAAAAATAATCGGTTTTTGGTGTTAATTTTGCGTCGAGAAATAGGTGTAAGCTTCCCAGCTCTGGAACCGTCCTTCCGATTTTTCTGATTTCAATACCACTCTAAGTTAGCTCACTTCCAATCGATCAGTCCAAGAATGAAGTCTCTAGCTCTTCTGGGGGCTTGGGAAAACCGATTTCACGTACAGACAGACGGACATTGCTCAATCGTCATCGCTATTCATAAGGATCCAGAATATATATATACTTTATGGGGTCGCATATTGATATCGAAGAAATTACACACGGAATGACAAACCTAAATATACCCTTTCACATTTTTGTGAAGGGTATAAAAAGGGTTAGTGTTGTGTTGTAACTAAAACACACAACATTTTTGTGTTGTAAACCATAATCGGGCCCTAAATTTTCATCTTGCTTGCCAAACCGTTTGTGTAGTTTATTTGCATGCATGGCCACACTGGATTAGAAAAATATTGTTGCCCATGTATTAACTACATATTTTAAAGATGTTCTTATAAATAGTTCAATTGTTTTACATAAACATCTAGAAAAGTATTACCTTAAGATCACCGATAAAATTGGAACTTACCTGAAAATATAAATAAAAAATTTCAATTAGTATTAATTTTAATTAATAAATATTTTTAAAAGACATTTTCAAGGTAAAACTATGCGGTGTGTGTTTCGCGATTGTTTTTATAACACAACTACAGCAGGATGTACGATGTGCTACTTAAAAGTGAATAAATTTGATATGTAATACGTTCGATAATACATTTATACGATATAAACAATTTTATTCCACCAATTTTGGGGTAATAACGCAGTACATATTACCAACCGCGATATACAGACATGTTTTGTATATCACTTGTTTTTTTAATATTATTTTTGTTATTCATTTGCCAAATATGTTTAAAAATCATAATTTTTCCAAGACAATTATGTTGAAAAATGTTTTTTTTAGTGGACCAGCACTCAGGGGATGACCCCTATACATGCGATGCATTGTGCCAGAACTGGGAAAACAAGTTGTGGGAACGGGGATAGAGGGATTTGATTTCTGGATTTATATGTACAGTAAAACTTGGTTATGACGAACTCAATAGGACCAGCAAAAATAGTTGGTTATAAGAAAAGTTTGTAATAATGCAAATAAGTTTTAGCTGTGAATGAACACACAAATTCATGTATTTATTATGTATAAATATATATTTATAAAAAACCACTCGATGTTGAAATAAAACATGATGTAATTTATAAAACAAAAAGAAAATGCAACGCAATATGGGAACTGTTTCAAATGGAGTTAACACAGAGTTTTATGAGCTCGCTACAAGAGGCCAAAAATGTACAAAATTTATTTTTTGAGACCGTGAAAATTAGTTCGTTATAAAAGAGGGTTGGTTAGAAGTGTGTTCGTAATAAACGAGGATTCGTTGTAAGCGTGTTCGTTATGAGTGTGTTGGATATAACGAATCATTTTTTAATGAAAATAGCAGCAATACAAGTCATACTTTGAATTGGTCACAATCGAGAATTCGTTACAACCAAGTTTTATTTGTTTCAGTAAAAACTTTTTAGTATTTGCTAAAGTATACCAAATTCTGTTTAAAGATTTATAACACAAATGCTGCTGCTTTGAAGCAAAAGAATTTTGTTTATTTATTTTTTAAGCAAACCTCCATAAAAAAACACCTGTTGTAAAACGCAAGGCCGAATGTTGTGTTATATATATTCAATATATGTATAATATATTCAAAGCACAAAAGGAAAACACTTAAAGGTTTGTGACCTACTACTGGACCTGATACTCTACATTTCAGATAATAGGTAAGCAGTCAGAAATCGAATTTGTATATATTGAAAGAACGGAGTATCCAGGAATAAAAATGAAAACAAATACCTGAATAGCATTTAAAGTGTTTTTATATAATACTAGCGAACCCCTGCACACTTCGTAGTGCAAAAAAGAAAATAAAAAAATTAATTCGAATTCATTTAAATCAGTAATAAACTGCTTTTATTGTAATGCTCTGTGGTAAATGTTTTTCTATTTTCGGTGTAAATATACAAAACCGATAGTTTGCCAACGCGCGAACAGGCTACATAGAACTGTCCATGTGAGAAAACTGGATACACTAAATTCAGTTCACAAATTTGTAAAGATTGGCCTTGCGCCTTATTAATGGTAATCGCAAACGCAAGGCGAACAGGAAACTAAAGTCGTTTAAATTCAAATGGTATAACAGACGGAATCATTGGGATACGTGGAATGAATACATCTTCGCCTTTTAATTTTTTAGTTAAAATAGTAGCTTTAATTACATAAGCCGTCAACCTTTTAATAGCAAGTCTTGTACCATTACACAAGCGGGGTTGATTGATATTACGAAGCATAATAATAGTGGCTCCAACTTTCTATTGGAGATTATGCGGAGGCAATCTTGGTAAGTCCAACGAATTCTAAAATTCTGGTAACAGTATCGACAGACTTGCACAACACCACTTCGCCAGGAATCTTTGATTTTATAGCCATGTTTAATTCAGTAACATCTTTGTTCTTTGCCGCTAAAATTACTCTGGCACTCAACCATGCATGGCATGTATATTGTTGTGTTATGTAAGTGAAAACACATTCAATAATTCCTATTTTGACTGTACGAAACGGCAAAAATCATTTGGCAATGTTATCAATCCAGTGTCATCTACAGGCATTGCACCGTTCCCAATTCTCGGCAATTGCTTAGGGAACTTATCAGCAGATAGATCATTCTGCAACTGAACACGAACTTTGGTAGTGAGTGTTAATATTTTAACAAATCTCCTTAAATATGAAGACTTTAAGCAAGCGTCAATTTCATCGGCAGATGTCGATCTAAGAATGAACTGAAATCTTTGCCTAAAATCGCCTAACAATAAAATCAACGCACCACCAAACAACTCTGAATTATCTCGGAGATCTTTCATTGTTCTTTCCAAAGCCACAACAGATTTCTTATTCGCGCACTCATGCATACGACGTGGGCTGTGCATGGATAGTGTATCATATTTTGCACTACAACATCATATAATTCAGGATCACTTATTTGATCTGGAATTTCAGAACATATAACATTGTCAACTTCATGCGATGTGATTTTGTTTACCAACCATATTAAAATGTAAGCGTGTGAGAAGCCACGCTTTTGCCCCTCCACCGAATACATCCAGCACTTCCCTTCACCAAACACTTTAGATATCACGCTAAAACCCATAAGCGCTTTCAATTTCTGCTTAAAAACAGGGGAAGTGATATCATGGCGGTCGGTAGGACTTTAGCCAGCGAATAAATTATCTTTAATGTCTCTCCATTGCGGATTACACTTAAATGTTATAAATAAATCTGGTCGACCGTAATGATGCACATACGTCATTGCATCCTGCGCGTACTCATGCATATGACGTGGGCTGTGAATAATGTACTTAAATATTTGTGTTTTTAGTGTTGTATTTATATGTAATTTATTTCATAAATCTCCGAAGTTGTGATTTAGAAAAGCTAAGTATATAAATTAAATGAATGGTTTGACCAAAATTTTATTGTAATGAACTTAAAAAGGAATTGTTTTTCAAAATATTAACTCAAATATTTCGAAATGATTGCAGTGTTCACTAAAATGGCTATAACTCATAAACCAATACACATACAGAAACTGTATTTACATGAAAACCTTGGTATTGACGTCATATTTCATATAAACTTTGCATTTTTTTTTTTTTTGAGGTTCACGCATTCCGGAGAACATCAATTACTAACACAATGCAACTTATTTTTATATATATAGATCTAAAAAAATACATTATTTTAATAAATTTTTATAAATAAAAAAGGAAAACGGTTGATTCTAAAGGTCATTCCTGGAACATCCTGCTAATTTTAGCCACAACGCTATCGCAACGTTCTATGCTTTTGAGATAAAAATTCTAATGAAAGTTTTACAAAACGCTATTATTTTCGTTTTCAAATTACTATAACTTTTGAATAAATCAACCGATTCCATCCATCGTAATATGCGGTGATTGACGCAGTTTTTTAATCCGATACAAGAATTGAGAGCACAAAGTGATCAGATATATAAATTTCAGCGCAAAAAAATCAAATATTTTAGTTCACGATATTTCATGGACGTATTAACCGATTTTGTCGTTAATGGCGTGGTTTTTCGATGTCAAGAGCTGATTGGATTGTGGAATGAGTGGAAAAAGCCGTTTAAAAGTTATTAAAAACGATATTTTTTCTTAGTTTTTTTTTTAAATTACTTCTCCGAAAAGTTACAATTCACGGGAAATCTGAGCTTTGTTGAATACTTCAGAGCGCCAAAAGTTTTGAATCCATCAAGCGGTTCAAAATTGAAAAGCGGGTCGCATATTTATATACTCATACATACAGAAATAGTGACATTCTCCCGAAAATAGTCAGGAAATCGTCGAGATCTGATGATTTAATTTTGCGAAGCGGGGTATGTTTCAGACTGATCTTTTTTTAATTTTAAAATTTCCTAGCGGGAAACCAATTTTTTTTATTGAAAATATATTCTCTTTTTATTTGATTACTCGGTATGTTCTTAAATTTGTTTACTTTGGAATTAGTGATGTTATATTGCACAGCTGTTGTCATTGCCATGCAAAACAAATGATTACACTGCGCTGCAAAAAATAACTTTTTGTCGCTCCTTTAAATAAAACTATGTGCACCATATGGATTTTGATGCGCTAAACTCGAATCCGTTTTCGGGTTTTTTCCATCAGGTCCAGATTTTTTTTTATGGGCGTGGCAATTTTTTGCCCCTAAATTAGACAGGTACGTAGACATATTTCACCCTGACTCGGGAACGAGTCATCCGATTTTCAAAAGCAAAACACCAAAAGATATGTAACAAAATTGTTACAAAAGTGTTTTTATTTTAGTCACATACAGTTTTTCTTTATCTCTTATCGTTTTGGAATTATTCAGAAATTAATCCAGAAAAAATTTTTTTTCGTGCAAAGTTCGTAATTTCTTTCAGACTAAAAATGGAATTAAAAAAAATTTAAAGCAAATATTCAACACTTTTCACCTTTGTATAATAGTTACAGGTCTTAGAAATAAACAAACCTGTGAACCATAAAAATCGGTTAAAAAATTTAGATTTTATTCTCAATTTACCGCAGGTACCCACTGTTGTAATGCAACGAACCTTACATATGTATGACGACAGCATTTCGTTAGGTGAACAGGTAAAGGAACTAGAGTTCAACGGTATTTTGCGTGGCTCTTGGACTTAAAAATTATAATATAGTATTTTGCAATAACCCGTAATTCTAAATCGAGAACATAAGGGTAGATTCTAATATTTATTGTAGCAGTATATGTGGAAATTGATGAAAAATAATTGAGTCTTAAATAATTGAGTTTTAATTTGATATCAAAAAAAATTTTTTTTTCTCGATTAATTTCTGAATAATTCCAAAACGATGAGAGATAAAGAAAAACTGTATGTGACTAAAATAAAAACAATTGTTACACATCTTTTGGTGTTTTACTTTTGAAAATCGGATAACTCGTTCCCGAGTTAGGGTGAAATATGTCTACGTACCTGGCTAATTTAGATGCAAAAAATTGTCACGCCCATAAAAAAAAAATCAGAACCTGATGAAAAAAAACGGAAAACGGATTCGAGTTTAGCGCATCAAAATCCATATAGTCCACATAATTTTATTCAAAGGAGGATTTGGCTGCTGAGCAGTGTTATTGCCAGACTTTACATATCGTCACCTAAAATGCAAAATAACGTAACATCATTTTTCAAAGTTTACAGAAGAAGTAAATAACGATAAAAATGGAGACTACTTGCAACGTTGAAGCAAAATTTTCAAGTCTACATTAAAATCAAACAGTTTTATTTTAATCTAGACTATATTGTTTTAATATTCCAAGTAGTTTCCACTTTACAACTTCTCTTCTTTGCTTCTCCTGTAAGCTTGTGAACTCACATCTGCTTTAAAATTTTGCGTTCTTCTGCATTGATATGATATGAGTAAAACAAATTAATTTCCTTTCAATTTCAAAATATTTTTAACTTCATTCCATCTGAAATTCTATTATATATTTATAAAAAAGGAATATGTCTCAAAATGTTTTTATTAATTCGTTCAAGTTTTTTTTTGTGTTAAATCAATAAATAAAAAAAAATAAACACAGGTGACGAAAAGTTAGAGTTCGGGTGACGCCTAACGTTGCGAAATTCATCGAGGTTCAATCTGAAAAGATACGTTGAGTCGAACAGTACATCAAAAATTCACTCTAATCTAACGCGTTGTAAAATTTTTATAAATAAGAACACATAATACTTTTGATAGCAAAATCATAGTTTTAAATTTTTCTGTTACGATGTTTTTAAGTTACTGTATGTTGTCATGGTGATCGTAAATAATCTGTTGTCATGCTGTAGAGTATCTGCATAATTAAACAAGAATAAGTTCATCATCTTAATCTTTTTGTACACATCAATATTTACTTATCTAATAAATGTTGGAAATAAAATTGAGAAAAATAATATATCTAAAAGTATATTATCAAATATAACATTACAATAGCTTTAATAACGCAATATTACTATTATAATAAGAGATAAGTAGTAGTTTCAAAGATAATAAAGATATTCACAAGGCTGTAGACACTGACTAGTGTGTTTTTAGTGTTTTAATTCCTTTATTTTGTTTCGAGTAACCTCAATATTCAAAAATGTTATGAAAACGTTGTATTTTACAACTCAAAGCTTAAATGGGTCGGATAATAAAACTATTTATGAATGCCCAATTTCAACTTGTTTTTATTTGGAATTCGCCAAATATATTATAAGTATATAAACATTTTTAAAATTGGAGTTGTTTAAATCTATTCTAAGTTTTAATTGTGGCAGCACTGTTTTATTTGACATTGATTAACATTTTAATGAGCGAATAACTTCACGCAAGATCATAAACAACATTCGACTATTTATATAACGAATTACGGAGAAGTTCGGTCAGAGTGTTGCGTCATCCTGCTCGGGTTATTCTTTCAATCTTTTCACAAAACGCTCCAAAGGCGTGTTATCGTAAATCTATCACAGCTTTTACTAAGTGGGGGGTGTTCAACACTTCCGGAATGCAGAATTAATTAGATCAATAAAAATTTTTTTTTTTAATTCTTCTAGTTTTTTTACCTCTTTTTGATTAATAATGTGGTCTAATATTTATTAAGCTTAAGGTCTCTTTATTTTTATTATATTATAAAATTGTTTTTTAATATTTCGTCACTCCTTTGTGTGACTTCTTCAGGAAATTTATTTTTTAATAATTTTTAATAAGGAGTGACGAAATATTGAAAAACAGTTTTATAATATAATAAAAATAAAGAGACCTTAAGCTTAAGAAAGTTTTTTTCCTATATCTACAATTGTCATAGAAATATTCATATTTTTATGCTCTGTGCCTCGTTTCTCTAACTTAAGTGAGAACTTCTCGCATCGAAAAAATTATCGTCACTTTGTGAAACACAAGACGAGTCAGAATATACTTCTTAATGCATTTAAAATGTTGTTGGTATTTTATAATGATATTTATATATATATATATATATATATATATATATATTATTCTATGGATGACCCTGCAATAAAAAGCATAACAAACATAATTATTTAGTTTTTCGATGTGAGAACTTCTCACATCAGTTAAAGAAACGTGGCACTGGTTTCAAATGTGTTATTTCTTCGGAAGTTCAGTTATTTGTGGAAAAATATAAAAGACAGTAAAATATAGCGACAAAGCGGAAGTTTCACCAATATATCGGCATCGTTTTAACATTACAATAGAGTCGCAAGAACGCAAATATAGTTCAACGCGATAAATATTTGCAGAAGGGTAATAAACTTCTTTCAAAGTTCCTAAGAACGACCTAAGAAAAAAGCTAAGAAAAATTATATATGCCCGATATCTTATCCCTGGAACTGTTCAAATTTTTTGCGAAAAATTCGAGAAAGAAAATTTCTTTTACAAATATACAGAACGATAACTATGAGAAGTAGCTTCGTTTGCAAAATGGCAAACATCATCTGCAACAAAAAACTATATGAAAATGAAATATATAAAAAATTCTTATGTATCGGGAAATTTTTTAGATGCATGAGAATTATCGATATGGAATATTTCGTCTGATAATGGGAATCCATACCAAGATTTGTGTTTGGCAAGTCATGAGGAATCGTTTTGCACCAGAACAATTGTTTGAAACATATAAATCGCTTCGGGAAGTTCACAGAACACTTCTACAAATAAATCATTTTTAGTCTATTTGGTGCGATTTACACACTAGTAGCATCATCGCTTGTTAGTTCTTTCGAACTGAGCAAGGAGCTGCCGCCACGATGAATGGCGAGCGATATCCAGCTAAGCTGACAGAATGTTGTTCAACAAAAGTTTTATTAAAAAAATTTCATGAAACTATCAATTGTAACAATATTTGTCTTAAGTTCTTAAGCAACTAAACAAAACCAGATATAGAAAATTTTTCGCAAAAATTTTAAATTATTTTAGATCAGATATGCTAATAAAAGCATTGCTTAAGCGAAATTGTCAATAAAATATGGCTAACAGTGCCTTACAAATGTGTTAACTGCCAACTTATGTCTGACAAAAAATGCATTATCAGTCAATTGCCAGACATCTGGCAATCGTGATATGTATATTACAGGATAGGGCAAGCACATTTTTATTGTATTTAAAAGAATGCTGAGAGTGGCAGCTGACAACACTGTAAATCTACAAGCCCTGTCGTGTAGATTAAGAACTGAATTGATGTTGGACGTCTCCATTTTGATCCTTTGAATATTCATCATGTCTTACAACCATAAGCTTATTAATAATAGGTTTGATCCCGTACTTTTTCGGTAAAGTGAGAGTAAGCTAAAAGCTCTTTCACATATAGTTAAAAATGTACAAAAGTACGGGAACACAAAAAGCCAAAATTCTTTACCAAAATAAAACGTCGAAGTGTTTTGACATTTTAATACACGGTATATGGTGTTAAACTCAATTCGCCAGTCACTTTTATTTTACTACAATTTTTATATAAAATCTTTTAATCATAGCTTTTTGCAGCTTTTAATTATCTTTTCAAAACAGCTGACTGTTTAGCTGTTTTCCCAATCTGCCCGAAGAAATATTTTGGGCTATTTCGTGCAAGAAGAAGAATAATATTGTTCTCTCACAATATCTCTCACTTGCCCAAACTTTGAGTACGGGAACAGTTTTCGGTACGATTGAGATCCCGCGGGCTCCCAATGTAAAGCAAGGCATCACACCTAATAACTGAACATTTTTTAAAAATGTTTCTTATGAAATTTAATATTCGACATATTATCACAGTTTTATTGTAAATGAAATTTAAAATTAAGAGAAAGAGTTTGAAACCTGTGGTTGAAGTCTACTGACAACTTGGCCAAATACTAATGAAATACATATAGAAATTGCTTAACCACTCAAGATTTAATTTTTAATATTTATTGCAATTGATTTTCCCATTTTTCCCCAAATAACAATCTTCAAATAACCGTGTGAATAAAAGATTTAATTGCAGACAATTGACTGGCAATGAAAATCGTCTGAACTGACCAGCAGCAATTTTTTATTGTCAATAAATTGTTAGCAAATTATCACAACTTCCAGTATTGTTATATCTGGCAAGCGTGTGTAAACAATTTTGCAAAGAAAGTGTATCAAACAGCTATTATTTATTTATTTCAATTGTTTTTGGAATTTTAATAACAGCTATTACAGGATGACCGTCCACAACAGCCCTATTATTCCGTTTTATCATTTTGGAACATTTGAGTTTCCTACAAGATTGTTTCAACTATTTATGATCTAAAAGAGGTGTGCCTCTACTCAACGTTAAAAAGCGGTAACCTAAATTTAAACAATAAACGACTAACAACAATAAACACTAACAAACATTAATATGTGATTTGTTTATTTTATGAACATTTTATTTTTGCTATATTAATATTTATATAGGCTAATTGTTCTAACTTAGTTAAAATCTCAGAAAGACATGATGATAAATATTCCTAGGCACACAGGAAAGTCAACATCAGTTGCTTACACAGCAGAGCAGGACAGCTGTTTTCGAAAGTCGCTACACTTTCATCTTCAGTGCTCATGTGTATATTGTGTTTATCACCACTGTTTAGGTGGCTTGCTTGAATGTGATAACAGTTCGTATTTACACAAATTTTATTGTGAAAAAGAATCCGAGAACTGTATCAAGCTGAAACCACATACAATTTGAGCTTAGGCTTGAGCTACCAATGAAAATTGGAAAAACGTTCACATATACTTAAGTATAAAATTCAAACCAAAAAAGTTTGACTTAATGTATAATGGAACAAAAAATTCAGAAAATGGGACATGAAGAAAATTATCAAACGGTAACACGGGTATTAAAACAAAAACGTGTTAACATCAGCTTGATACAGTTCTCGGATTCTTTTTCACAATAAAATTTGTGTAAATCAACTGATGTTATCACATTCAACTAAGCCACCAAAACAGTGGTATATATACACATAAGCACTGAAGATGAAAGTGTTGCGACTTTCGAAAACATCTGTTCTGCTCTGCTGTGTAAGTTGAATAAAACTGATGTTGACTTTCCTGTGTGCCTAGGAATATTTATCATCATGTCTTTCTGAGATTTTAACTAAGTTAGAACAATTAGCCTATATAAATATCAAAACATTAATATTGTTAGCAAGCTATTACTAATTGTATATCAGGTGCAAATAGTAGATGAACTGATAGACATGTCGGGTGAAATAATCACCCTTATTCTGTAACTATTTACGAATGTCACTTCAAGACAATGTCCAAAATAGAACACTAACGTTCTATTTGTTGCAAATATTTGTCTGTTATGGGTATTGGACATTATGGAGGACCATAAGAGCTACAAACCAAACAAAATTTAGTGGCCCACACATTCCTGTTTACCCAGGATCCTGGCTTGTCCAAAGCACAGCTTCACCAAAGTATTAATTTATTATAAAAGCTAAGGATCTAGCTGAATGATCTGTAAATTTTGTGTCTAGGGTTATGAATTTCGTAATTTATCTTCACACGGGTATTTTAATTTAAACACATTTGGCCTATTTACCCAAACGCTGTAATGGAAAACACTGCGTAAATGCTGGAGCAGCGCAAAATCTAACCCAGCACCACTTATAGAATACTTAAAAACGCACCATATAAAACATAACATGCACACATGCCATACCTCTCTGCGTAATCTTAGCGTGAAATTCTATTTTCAGTAGGTGGGTTGCGCTGCGCTGAGTTTTTCAGCGCTCAAGTTAGCATTTTCACAATTTGCCTTATAACAAATTGTATCAACTGATGCGTTTGCCCTGCATTTACGATTTCAGCGTTCGGATAAATGGACCTTAAGAAACCTGCTGAAGATCTAGATCTACATCGAGAAAATGTTCAAAGAAAAGTGCTAATTCAACACACTTTTTAAAAACCGCTAAGAAAAAGTTTTTTTTTGTCTTGGACCAGCATAGACAGGGCATTGTGCCAGATCTAGAAAGGAGGGGATAGTGTCCAGAGGACGGATAAAGGCAGATTAGATGATAGAAAGTATTGTAGCTATTTTTATTTCGCTGATGCATTTTTTAACACACACAGACGAAGTAGGGTGCTGTATTCTGCTTGTTTTAGTACGTGGCGGTGTCAATCGCTATTCGTAATGTTCAGCGACCAGTGCTATGGCTTCATCGTTGACACAAGCCGACAACAATTAACACAACCACGCGCTAATGCGGATCAGACAAATTCGATACCACATTCATGCCTGAATGCGAATTGGAACACAAAATTGGCAATTCTGATCTTCCACGTGATCATTATCCAGCATCTGTTATTGCTTCTATGTTCAATTCTCAAAATAACTTTTTAAAGTTGACCAACAATGTCTTAAGAGCTGAACAACGCTGGCAAAAATCGAAAACGAAAAATGTTTAGAGAATTGTGAGAAGGAGTCGTTACAAAACTTATCTTAAACAATAAAGTTTTATTTCTCGACAATATAAAAATAAGGTAAATGCAGTAGCAATAAAAACATATACACAAACACGTACTTTCGTATACAGATAATTCTGTGAATTCATAAAACTTGCAACAAAATCAAAATAAAATTAGATGCAACTTTTCAAACAAATAGTATGCGAACATGTGTATTGTTTGAACAAGCAGACGTGATACATACTCACATACACATCCGCATACACACGTAGACACACATACATGTTGTATAGCGTATGTTTTGAAGGAAAATACTGAAATTATTTGAGCAACAATATTAAATTATTTTTTACAAGCATGAAAGAACATGCTTGTCTACCAACTAGACAGAGCTCATCTCTATACGACGCCTTAGAAACATTTTTGAATCGAATTGCTATACACGAACGAAATCACACTCGTATATCTATTAAAGACTACGATTACAGAAAATTTGTGATATAAATTTTGAGTTTTTGGAGTAAAGAAAAATTTTAATTAAAAGTATAATAAAATCGATATGACTGGACTGACGAAAGGGAATGAAAGCAACAAGACTTCCAAAAACATTTACTTGGATATTTATTTTTAACATAAATACATCCGTTGGTTACATTTTCGTTTTAATGTTTTATTTTATTGCATTTTTTATCGAGTTCAAATAATAAATAAATAAAAAGGAACTCAAAATGTCTGTTATTAAGTGGATTTCCAGCGAAACTGGTTTTCGATTTTGATGCATGAGAATTGTAATAAATTTTATGACGGGGCACTTTATAACAAAACTTCAAATCCAGTCATGCACAAGTACACAACTCCTCGTGGATAACTCAGCATACAGCTGGTGGCAAAAAACGTTTCCAAAAGAATTTATGTATATTAATCTTAATGCGATATCTATATTTTGTACAACAAATAAAAATGAAAATTTATAAGTCCAAAATAAAAAATGTGCATTTCAAAACAACCAAAAATTGCTTTTATCAAAAACATGTTGACGAGAGTTAGTAGCGCCCTCGAAATCAGTACCGATCTGTTCTTCTAATATCATGATTTATCTTAATAATTATACATATGTATATAAAAATATATTTAAATTAAAAGAAAACCCGAGTTTTATGTTTAAAACTATTTTCGGTAGTCTTATTGCTAAAATGTTCACATGTACTCGTATATGCGTCATGTTATTAAACTATGCGTGCAAAAACATTTGTTAGTATTCTACGAAATTCAAAATTTTTGGTTTTTCAATTTATTGTTTAATTATCTGGCGAAAAAACTGTGATAAAATATATTGCGCGTAGAAAATATTTGTTTCTCTAAATGTGGTAGCGTTCTAACATTGAATTCCTTATCCTAAAATTTTCTGCCACTCTGTTACAACGGACATCAGCATATCCTTATTGCCAAACGTCGTTTTATAGATTGGGCGGTCTTGATCCTCTCACAAATGCTTGATTGGAGTTAAGTCCGATAATTGTGGGAAGTGTCTTCAGGTAAAGTCATACTCTTCAAATAATTACCCAAAAAGTGGAAACACTAGACATTAAAGAAACATATTTTGGTTTAGATGTGTAAGTGTTTCTTGAGAAACACAGTTTCATACACATGCATATAATAGCCAAGGGCTCAAAATCCAATATTTCAGGAACAACTTGTGTGAATGAATATTTAGTAGTTACGTTTCTCAGGGTAAATATTTGACCAAATGTGGCCGTATCTTTACGAAATTGGTAGAGTGGGTATAATTTCACTATTATTGAAGCGTATTTGGGATTATTGTCTTGTTATAAGACGCCAAATTCCTGCAGCCCAAATTATCCAAACGGCTAGCTATTTTTTTAATATATGCAAATGGTACGCTATCACCGCACCCTCACCACGCTTAACCGTGTTTATGAAAGTTTCGTCAAAGTGCTCAATATTTTGGGTTCTCCATACTTACGTTAAAGTTTTTTTCTTCAGGTCCAATATTTATTTGGCTACAGAAATATCTCAGTTTTCGAGCCTTCTTGTATAATCAAAACGGCTTCATTCGTGGGCATGTATGCTCGATTCCCACGACGCTAGGCGTATTGCGCTTGACCAAAATGTTTGTACTTATCAACTATTTTCTTCACTGTATTAAAGCTTCTGTTGTTAGTAGCACTAATCTCAAGAAAATTTGTATCTTTCGTGCGATTTGTAGCTTTCACACAGAAGGTTTTTACTTGTTTCAAATGCATGCAAAAAATATATAACGGTAATTTTTACGATACGATGTTATTAAAACGTTTGCGTTTTCGGCAATCCAAATATACACGAAAATAATAAATTCTAGAGCCTCACTTTTAAAACACATGTGATTTGAAATTAAATGATTTTCAGAACAGTACTAATAATTTGCTTTTACTATATAGCAAAACAACAAGTAACATACTATTTTATATACAAAAGAGTATTTCTAAAACAATCCGACTCTGGTATTTGTCTAAGATTATGGGAAAATTTACGATCGGGAATATAATGGAAAGCGATCGTTTTAAGCCCAATTTTAAAAAATTGTTTTGAAAAGATGTGCTGCAATTTAACCAGTTAGAGAACTATTTCTGGGGCAGTCTTAAAATAATCATGGGCTTTAAAGAATATAGTAGAAGATAAGATATAAATAATACATTAGAGCGATTAAAATAATTTATATTTGATTGTACAGACCTAAAATGTTATATAATATTCCGCCTTCAACTGACGACAGTTTATGTGATGTGTCGTTAAATTATACACTTTTTTCGCCATTTATAAATAACTGAATAAAGAAAGCTTAAGAGAGATAACGTGTGTACACAAGTTAGGAGAGTGAGTACGATTAAATTAATGAGAAAAATATGGTAATAAAAAATTTTAGTTATATGATAACAAGTAATAACTTTTTTTAATTAACATTTTGTTATGAATTACTAAAAACATAAAGGAATAAAATATTAGTTTCAGACAGAGAATTAAAATCTTATCAAACAAAAAACAACAAAATTAAACAAACAAATTAGCTATAAATTAATATGCCTGCAACATTCTCACTTAATATATTGGCATTAAAAGAGCTACAGGGAAAAGAAATTCAAGAGTAAACAACTCGGACGCGACAATTGAAACTTGAAAAAAATGAATTGTTTATTCTTTATTAAAACCTTGAAAAAATTTAATTAATTTATCTTCGAAAAAACAACGAAATCATTATTTTATTTTGTGCCTCATTTAATTTTTTCTTTTTGGTACAGTTTAAATAAAAAATACACCGCTTCAGCATATACTAGACTTTGCAAACCGGCAAATTTCGTTTGGCATAACACATATTTGTCCTTTATCAACTTAAAAGCTTTTAAAAATAAGAGTTTTGGGAAACATCTAATAATCATCAGAAGAGATTTTTTTAGTCTTAGACCCATTATTTGAATTTGAGGCAAGGAGATCAAATTAGTTTTAATCTTAGTTTTCAGTATTTGAGTTGGCATTTTTTACTCAAGCGTTCACTGCCAGTATTTTATCTTATTTAACAAACACTTTTATATTCTACATACACAGAAATTAGCGATAACAACTTGGTGGTTTTGGCAGTGTTTTAGTGCCTTTCAATACCCCAAAACGCCAAAATTTGGTGTTTCTTAAAATTTTCATTGACAAAGAAATTTGTAAATGTTTACACATTTTATTTGTTTATTCGGTGTAGGTCGCGCCTTCGAACATTAGAAAAGTTAGCAAAGAGCCAAAATTGTGTAGAATCCAGTGATTTTAAGAATTTATTCGGAGAAAATTCTCTTCAGCACATGTCTAATTTGGCACGCAAAATATTTAGTTACACATACACAAATTGGGAGATATAATATTAGGTAATCAGGCTGCTGGCGGAAAGGAAAAGAGTCCAGCTCACTTATATTAACTTTATATATATTATTAACTGCTTTTAATAATAATATTAACTGCTTTTGTACGCTTTTTAGATTTCAGTGCAACGCTTTTTGATGCTTCTTTTAAGTTTGATATAATTTTTGGGCCAGAGTTGATATCACTATACAATTGAAGTATTTCCTCATTCAGAATGTATCGAGTGCTTGTTAAGGCACGGTCACGCTTTTTAAATATTTGTATATAAACAAAAAACCATTTAATATTTTAGACAGTCATATAATAAAAATTATTGAAAACTATTTAACTATTTTTCATTAATATTTAGTGGTTACGCTTTTTTTTCCTAATATTTCAAAATGTTGTACATACTGGGGAATCCAAAGGATTGATCGATTAATTTTGTGTGGTACTTTCGCTTCACGAATAATCTATAATTCGAAAATTAGTTAATTTTCCAAAGTTTGATTTTTTTCTAGTATTTTAATCTGTCTTGTACTCATCGTTTAGAAAAGCAAGAAAAGGCACAGAGATATTGGATAAGTGAAAATCAAGTTCCATCATCACAAAGAAAGAAAGCGTTTGAAACCTAAAGATTCAAACTGTGTACTCTCTGTAAATGATTATTTTACAAGTTAAGATTAAACTTCGGCGCTATTTTTTATTTAAAAAGTTTCGTCTTTCAGACGAAGTAACTTTCGTTGAGTTGTTATGTTCCGTTTTTAATAAAATGTTAATTATTAAGGCCACTAAACTAGACTAGACAAAATAAAAATAATTAATCAACTACTGCAATTAAATATTCGAATTGCATGGGAATAAAATATTGTGGGAATGAAATTTATTTTCAGCAAAAGCTGGTAGATGATTTCATTTTTTTTTTTACTAGATTTTTCAATAAATCTGGGAGTAAAGTATTAATGGTGGCTTACATTTTGACTTCAAATGCTTTGAAAGTTGCTGGTTTATCGGCATGAACCAAATATTTAACATGTGCCCAAAAAAAAAGCAATTCAGAGGCGTTAAATCGTACAGATCAGAGGACAAATTGCTCAATCGTGTTGGAACTAAATGTTGTTAACGTTTAACTGATTATTGTGTGATCACCAAAAATTACTCAGCATGGCACTATTGCGTTTATCATTCACCGTAACGGACCGATGAAGTCGTCGGCGTGGAAACTGCCACCAATCGGGTTCGCTTCTTTATGTTGTTAATGATTTTAAAGAAGAAAAAGAGTAAAATTAGTACCAAAACAATTTATAATTGCAAGAATTGCTCACTTACTAAATCCATTATGTTGACTGTAAATTAGATAGAAGTACTGTATGAACTTCGCGAGGAGATTTATTTTTTCAGTGCAAATTTTCACAATTTAGAAGCATTATTCTGGCGGTAAACGATTCAAGGTGCTTATCGATAGTTCTCATGCAGCTAAAATAAAAGCCGATATTTCACTTTGCGTTCAGATTGCAGTTTTAATAAATTCAGGTTGTTCAAGAAATTTAATTATAATATAGTAAATCTCGCATAGATATATACATATTTATTTATTGTTTATTTTTCTCTACATTTGCAAATGCTTAGTTCACAAACTGTACTGTTTTGTTTGTCTAACAATATTACAATTCACTTTAAAATAGCAATTATTTTGTATTTTGCAAATTAAACAGAACGCATAAATGCTTCAAAACCACATTATTTCATACAAAAGCATACAAATTCTGAAAGAAATATATGCACTTGTCGTGGATTTTTCTGTGCATTCTTCAAACATTATCAGATGTTTCCAATACATGATTTGGCAGCACTCCACTTAACACAAACAAAAAGAAGGTTGTATTTCATAAAACCTAATTAAAACCAATTCAAAAACGGTTTCAAGGTGAGAAGAACCAGCTTTTAACAGTAGGATTACACAGAATTTATTAAAACCATGTCAGTGTGAAAACACTATATATTAATTTAATTTTTTACTAAATGATAACACTTTTCTACCTATCTTAAACTGAATGCGTATTATTTAATTTTCAAATTATTTATTTAAAGCATAAAATTTATTTTTAGCTTTTAGCCAGACTTTTGTTACTATAAATGATTTTATTTAAATATCACAATTTCCTTCAGGTTGAAAATAGCTGCTTCTATTCCGTATTCTGAAAGCAGAATGTATTCAATCAATTCAATACTTTCTAATGCCATCACACGTCACATTGTACGCGTTAAAGGTTATTGGTGGTTCATGTTCTTATCTTCTCCTAAAATATTTTTACACGCTTTCGAAGCACATTAAACTAAAAAATAAATATAGTGTGAAAACGCGTTTTAAGAAACTCGAACTATGGAAGTTGAAATTTATTTCAGAATGAGCTCAAAACAATAATGAAGTATCATTGTGAAAATGAGCGCCGGGGGCATGATACACTAAAAATAGGACACAAAGCGCCTACGCTTTTTTGCGCTATAATTCTTGTGTTTTGGGTCATTATTGTTTTAAGCTTATTTTATAATTTATTTCTTATTTTATAATTTATTTCAGTTCAATTTTCGCAAAAATCATGTTTTTTAAGGTTATTTTAAACTATGTTTATTAGAGTTCGTGTTTCATTATCGTAGTCGGCAAGGAGTAGACAATTGACAATTTTTTTGTCGTGTTGAATTGCGTGATTTTCAGTCATTAATTGTATTTTTATATCTTGTCGAAATTTTTATCTTAATTGAAATTTATTGACCAAAGTTTTTCAGATTGAATAAAATAGGTTTTACAATGAATGCGATAATTCTAATGGAGACAGTATAACGTAAGCTAACGAAAGAGAAATTGCGCATTTCTCAGCTCTAATAAACCGTTCCTGTGTTCTTTATACAATACAAAATTATTTAAAAGTGATACATTAATTAATTAGTCCCAATACATAAAGAATTGAATGTCGAACTTTCCCCTGACTAAAATTATTCATTATTTACAATGGAAACAGTTTGTTTATGCTAATAAAATTCAAATTAGCGCACAAAATGTATATGAAGAGGTGTACTTTGTAGCCAAAAAGGTCAAATATTGATTCAGAACGTATAACAGCTCCTTAAATGGCATTGAAAATATTTCATATGCGAATGGAAAACATTTGCTCAATTCATCACTATTTTTCCAAGGCGCAACTAATAGTTCACTGCATTATCACAACAATATAAAAACAACAGGCATTTTGTTTGTGTAAAAATATTTCCAATTTGCCACAGACAGCTGCCTACAGCATCAAGAACGTGTTTTGTGGTTACGCAATAACGTTTCCACAATAACATAAAGCCGAATAGTAAGTAAACATCTTTAAAACGTAATCAAAATATGTTAAGCCGGTCTAAAATGTAAACAACTTTTGGCAATGTGGAAATAATTTAATGACCAAAACACAACCCTGCAAAATGTCATATGGAAAATTGTGGTGGCCTGTTTATTCGGCCCTGCTTTATTTGTTCAAAGCTGCATTCGACAAGGTTAAGGCGCATCTATATATATATATATATATATATATATATATATATGTATATATATATATATATATATATATATATATATATATACATAATCACTCAAAAACAATTTACAAGTAATTTATTTTTGTTTTAAGAAGTTTCGTTTTAAACTGCAATTTCAAACACAAAAATTAATTCACAAAAAATCAGCGTAAAATAAAAAAATCAGTAATATTTTGAAACTAAGAAGTGCAAAATGATTTTTAGCAACTTTCTTTTTTGGCAACACTGAATTCCGCACCTCAGCTGTTTTTCGAGTAGCATGTTGCTGTTAAACACATTCAATTTGGTATACAATTTAACCATGAGTTTTGTATTGTATTTTATTATAAAAATTTACGGTGCGTGAAGCTCATTTCTGGTTGAATGAACAAGTAAAATTGTCATGCTTGGTGCGAATAACACCCAGAAGCATTGCAAGAGCTGCCCCTAGATTCCGGAAGAAGCACTATATGCTGTGCCGGTGGCATCATTGGGCCGTACTTTTTCAAAGGCTACGAAGGCGGATACATTACCCTGCTATTATTATTAACTAATTAATTTATTTATTTTATCTATTTTATATATTTATTTATTTTATTTATTATTTAAGAAGTGGTTTCAAACACCATGCGAAACAAAACCCACCTGAGAGGCGAGTTAGGTGAACAGTTTATGTCACATTTGCGGCCGATCAATTGTTTGCGGCCGTTATGTTGCAGAGAGTGGCCAAAATTGGACGAAGGCTATGAACCATTTGAGGCATAGCCGCTGTTAAAACATGAAATCATTTTTAAACATTAAATATAGATCGTTCTATCGGCTCAAATAACGATTTCGTACATTCTCTACATTTCTTTGTTTTTATTAAATTAAAGCCGAAAGCTATTATAAAAGCATCCACCCATTAAGTAACGCATATACATAAGTATGTATGCGTATCTGTAGGAATCTAGTTGTTTTTATGTAACTGTAAATATCCTTGCAATTATTAACACTAGAGGGCAGTTTTAAGTATATTGTGTACTCAGATTAAAATTTATTTGAATATATAAAAAAAAAAAAGTTTCAGTTGTTAGAGAAACACGAATTAACCTAGAAATTGTTTCCAATTCGTGAGCGTCTTTACTTTATCTTTAATGCTATACATATTCGGTATATATACATATGTAAAAAGAATGCTGTAGGGAGTTGTGATGATGCAATTTCATTCCACAAAAATGTAAGCAAAACGCGAAACAAGATGGCTTTAGGGCGTTACATCCTACTAATCCTACTTTGAAGTATCGCAAAGTGCTCCTTTGTTCCACTAAAAGAACTCACGTATTCTGGTTATTATATTTATCGAATTCGTCATTTCGTCGTCAATTGTAAACACGCACAAGCAATTATTTTAAGTTTAAAAGTTTTTGAAAATGGCGAGTATTTATTGCACAATCAGTTTTCTATACTGAATTTAATTTATGTTTCCTTTCACTATTGATATAAATAATTTACAAGGAAGTCTAAGAAAACTAAGCGGCAACGTTAGCAAGTAAAATAAAACTGAATGCATAGAATGACATTAATTTGTAAGACACGTCAGCAGTTTTCATTTATTATTAGCTTTTATTAATTTTGAAATATATGTATGTATATCTACATACTCGTATATGCATTGTATATGTACGAGTATATGTACGTAAGTATATATGTACAATATACGTATACAGTTTTTGTTTCTCCTTTTTAAAACATTTGCTGCGTACGGTTCGATTCGTTCATGTTCATGCGAAAAGTCATCAAATTTCGGTTTGATTTAACGACCCAGCCAGCAGGCTATTCAGAGTGAATGAACGATCAAAAATTAATGACACAAACGTTAATTACTGTCATTTTTGTTTTCCGCTTTTATTTTTTGGAATACACTGTGCAGAAAGTAGTTTACAGCAATCTTACCTGCGATTATTATGCACATAATTATTAGTGTCACAGGTAATTAATGGTTAAAGAAGAATCTAAAATTATATATATTTAATGATTTATTTAAACTTTGTATGACATACCTTAAGGGTGACAATTAATATTTTTTTATTTGGTATATAACTATATTTTTCAATCAAGTTAGAAGTTATATCCACAAAATAAAAAAAATTAGATTTTGTCGATGTTTCTAACTGAAATATTTTAAACAGAAAAAGTAGCAAATAGTTCTGGAACTCAAAACCACAAAAAAGTTGCATGTTGTTAACCAGAAACCGCAGGAACGCAACGAAGGTTGTAGACGAAAAAACAAATGCATATGAAAATATGGCAAAATGCAATGCATCAATGAAACTAACCTCAAAAACACATTTAATAATCGTTAGGAGTTTGGTTATTTGCTATTATTGTTTGTATTCTTTGTTAAGAATGGAGTTTTGTTTAATTAAGGTGAGTCTCTTTAATGGCAACAAGAGAACTTATTTAACCCAGGTATGCTGCCGTCTGTATATCAAAATTATGTGTTTTAAAGAGGCTTTTCTAATTTATCTTTGTCTATTCAGTTTAAATGTTATCATATTAACTTTAGAAAATGGTTAGTTCTTGTAAAAATAAGAAGTGAACTAACTAGAACCTGTCTATTTTGAAAGTCAACAAAAATCGCTAATAAATTATAAGTTCGCATTCACAATGCAATTATACATACGATGCCAACGCTTCATCAACCAATTTTTGGCCACGTTGATGTCAAGTTCTTGAGTACAACAAGTCCACGTTGTGTTTGTACAAGTGAGTGTTGTTTGCAATTGTGCATGTTGCTATAATTTTTGACGCGAACTATGAGTTTATACAAACAACAAATACAACCACCATATTCGCACTGACACATGTAACACATTTGCGGTGTTGCAAAATCCTGATGAAGACAATATGCTAGATTTTTATAAAAAAATATGCTAAATTGGGTTATATGTGTAAGTTGCATAATCGAATTGATATCGACTATCGCTTATGCTTTGAAATATTTATCAGCTTTTTCGGAACTACAAGCACGTTGCCTACATTAGCTCAGCTATTGAACCTAATAGAGAAATAAATGAATTGTTCGATACAAATAATTGCAATTAAAATGATACGACTTTGTCAGTACAGAAGAGAAACGTCAAACTACGAACATATAAAAAGAAATTGTGTGAACAAAAATTTTTCGAGGCAAGGGGTGGTTCCAAACAGCATGCCTACGTTGCCACAAAGAGAAAAGACTTTTTGGGAACATTGCTGTTGCAGCTCAGCTGTTTTTTGTGTATCATTCCTACCGATTTTCCTGAAAGTACATGTCATATGACTGTTGGGAAAGAGAATTGCAAAAAAAAGTTTCCGAGTCGGGATCTCACTTCGCTTAACATCGGAAGATATATTATTTTTGACAGGCTACTCTAGGATACTTTTAACAAGGGTTTTTATGAAACTATAACTAAGAGCGTTTTTAAGAACACCGCAACAGAACAAGTACATAAAGGTTAGGTCTAAAACTCCTCACCGAATATCTTAATTATCTCAATTAACCCCAATGGTAACGACATGTAAAAGTAGTTCACGGTAGTTAAATTTCATATAAAGTTCCGGAGTTCCAGCAGGCTGCTAGACCCTGGGAACCAGTGGCGTAACGTGCTATGTGACAGGTCTTTTTCTATCTAGGGATGTTAAATTCAAACATGGTTTGTTTAGTCTATAATTTAAACACGCACAGCGCTTGCAGATTGTTTAATTTTATTATCAATATTCATGCTTGGCTAAGAAAGTGCATCGTGCACTTCTACTTTATGGTAAATTTCTCATTTCTGGATGAATGGATACGTGAATAAGCAGCGAAAAGAATTGCAAGAACTACTAATGGATTCCGAAAAATTCCACTGTTCGGTGTGGTTTATGAACTTTTTTTTCATAGAGGACGAAGGTCTTTTGAAGTTGACGGGTCTTCTGCCACACTATCGAGAATAACAGCTGAAATTGTGCTGAAAATCGCGCGCATATTGCAATCGTTATTTAATATTAAAAATTCCGAAATATACTTGCCTTAGTACAAAAAGATATACAAAAAATTATTATCCATTTTACGTACTCTGCATGGGGATTGTACTAAATGACGAAAGGCAATTAATGTTTAATGGATTGTTCGTAAAAACGACATTCGTATGAACCGTCTTACGTATACCATACAGAAGATAATGCAATACTGACGTTTCATAAAATTTCATTCTATATGCTTTTAAGCCTCAATACAATTTATTATAGATTTATTTTTATATTCAATGGTATGCGTGTATTTGTATATATGTGTGTTGCTAATGTAATGACCCCGTAATAAAAGTAATTCTACAAACGACCTACCAAAGCATTCGAAATTTCCTATAACCATTACAAAAGTAGACGCATTTGCTTTAAAATGCCCTTGAACGGTAGAGATAGAAAGAGAAAGCAAAAAACTTTTTGGTTGATTTCATGCGATATAGATATGTTATGATCTATGTACATATATATAGTCTTGTGGTTGAACTATCGCTTGAATTTGTTTAGTTTTAAGAAGGTTGCGCTCTCAATTTTGTAGCAGCGTTGTGGTTTTCAATTGAATAATTCTTTATTATATTGAAATGTACAAAGTAGAAATATTACCAGATCTTGAAACCGCAAAGAACCAACTTCATTTTTACATTTCCATTTTGTTACC
>OY776277.1:85363786-85371286 GCA_963675445.1 Linnaemya vulpina | reverse complement strand
TATCCATAAAAGTAAGTATATGTAATAAAAGAGTACCAAACACTAATCGAATTGTTTTTTAACATTATTTGTATGCTTTTGAAATTGTGAGTCTATCTATTGTAGTTTCCAAGGCATGAAAGTACCGGTTTTATCCATTTTGCTCCTTTTGCATTTGAATTCCTAAAAATACCTTCTTAGTGGATCTACATATATATATTGTGGAAACTATATACAAAACTTAAAGTTTTCAGCTTTGGTGGTTTGTAGTGGACGATGATAAATCAGTCAGTCAGTCAGTCATTAACTTGACATTTTCAGGTGTGGTTGTCTGTAATCAGTATATAAATGAGCACGTTTTGCAAAATTTTAAAGATATCTACAAAGCTTTCAAGAAAATAGAATCGTTAAATGAACCCTACCTATGCGTTTTGCCGGAACTAGGAAGGAGGTAACAGGACAGATGAAGACAGATTATAAGATATTTATTTGATTGTAGCTTTCTTTTTAATTTTTGCTACAGCACGGAAGAAGGAGCACGGTGCTCCATCTTCTATGTCAGTGTCCTGCCCAGCAGTACGACAGCGGCGCTGGACTCTAAGCTTCTGCCTGGAGAATATAGTTTTTAATATCCCTCTAGGTCCTCTAATTTAGGGTATCACCAAGGGACCGAATAGGCGAACATAAGTGGATTGTATATAAATCCGTGATTCCTAAAACAATACATTCAAATGTGCAGCCCTGAGTATTCGCACATGTGCGGTGTTTTAAAGATCACTCGTGTAAATATAATATTTATATTCAAAATTGTATATTACGAATCCTTTTTACTTTGCTTTACAATGCTAATATAAGTTTTTCGATGATATATTATTAAAGTAGCCATTCATGAAGTCCGTATTTAAACGTTACAAAGACCTAATTGGCTTTCGCGACACATTTTGAGGCATTTATATTTTCATTTGCAGCGTAGTGATGCATTTACGAACAGGCCCATTGTCACGAGTTGGTAATGGGACACTTTCATGGAACATTGACAGATTAAAATTTCATTTTATAGATAAACAACATTGCAAACATGACAAGTGTAAACTTTTAAGAAACAGTTTTCATTTAGGCAATTAAAAATTTATGCAGCTGTAAATTTTAAGGTTAGAACCACTGCAATTATATAAAATTTTCTGTACAAAGAATTACTAAATATATAAATTAATTAATGTTGAAAACATCAGTAAACAATTATAATTAACCGAAATTTAACATGTACTTTTGATAATTAATATTAAAATAATAACATGGTTTTTTGAGTTTTATTCATTTAAAAATTGTTAGTACTTTTTAAAGTCGAAAATACATGCTTGTGTTTTTCAACTCTCTGAAACAAAAAAAAAAAAGTAATTAAGATGAATTTAGTTCAGCTGTTTTATCTTCGTAGATATAATGAAGATTAATTAAGTAAGTAGAGATAAGCAATAGTAAGAAAAATATTATATTACTAACAGACAACAAAGTAAACATTTTTACTGCTTGTTGCCTTGGAAGCAAGCCTTATCATAATAACTATCATGTGTAAATTGCTTGTTTCTTCATAGAAAGATATTGTTTATTATCTCTAATAAATCCCCAATGTTTCCTTAATGATAAAAATGTCAGAATTAGTTAAAAACTCATTACAGATATAGAATAACAATACATTAATTTTTTCTAAGTATTCGATAAGAACTATCTTGTATTTTTGAGCAGGTAGATAAACGTAAATATTAAGCATAAAACATTTTAAGATTTTCGTGTGTATAATTTAGAGGAGAAGTTGTTTTAATAAAAGAGTCTTATTCTATATTAGGATTAAGATTTTACATGTACAATTTATTTGTAATATAACTGCACGCATCAGGAAATGTTGTTTTGATTGTGATGCTACTCAAGGACGTCTGGAATTTTAGTCTGCCTCTCTCTCTCTCTCTCTCTCTATTTGATTATGTCTGCCCCATCTATCTATCTCACACAACACGAATTAATTTTGATAAAGTTTAATCGCGAATCGAAGCCATTTTATATTCGAAGGACCAAAGTTTTTGAATTAAAAATAAATAATAATACGAACAGTTTAAAAAAATATTTGAATAATTAATTCTATTTCAACACTTTTTTCAATTCAAATATATTTCAAGTAATTGACAAGAGAATACGGTTAGTAAACATATGCCCCAAATTGAAAATTGTTTTGTAAGCCTGTCGGTCTGTGTATACATGTCGTGTAATCTGATTGCCATCTGAATTGAATAACACTTGGAAGATTCTGGACATTGCACCTAAGAAGCTAAAAAAAATGTTGTGCCTGTAATAAATTGGAAGGTGTCTTGCTTTTCTACAGATTTAATAAGACGCCTTAAAAATCTAACAAACGAACTACATCAAATCAATAAATACTTCAACATTATTTCTTAACTCGGGCAATTTTTCATGCAATAATACAAAAGCTACAACGTATGAAGCCAAAGAGTATGGTAATACTTTATTTTCAAGATCAGATAATAATTTACAGAATGCTGACGAATCATACGAAATTTCCGAATTGAATGAAAATATGTTACTAACTGAAATATGGTACTAACTGAAAACGTCTATCGATAATGTAAAAAACAAACATATTAAATTATTTGGAAACATCAAGAAAAGGACAGACAAATTTCATTTGATTTTAATTCAAACTTCATTTGATGAAGTTAAACACATTAATATGTGATTTTTAATTCACACTGCAAGTTTAATAAATTCAGATTTTAACACAAAGATTGTCCAATATATTTGATCACAATATATTGATTCTTCCTTTCCTATTATAAAATAAATATTGTAAGGTTATAAAAATACTTATACAAAGTGAATAAATGCTGAGAAATTACATACAAAAATCATGCAAATTCTAAAGAAGAAGTGCAGATGCGATGGATTTTTCTGTGCATTTTTCAAACACTATCAGATGCTTCCGAAATATAACTTGACAGCACAGATAAAAAACAAAAATAATGTTGCATTTCATAAAACCCACTTAAAAATAATGCAAAAATGGTTTCAAGATGGTTTCAACAAAATTATTTTGTATGGTAAAACCAGGTTTTAACAGGTGGTTTTTACGATAAAAACATTTTTGTATGTAATTTTTAAGGCTCTGTTTACAAATAATATATTATGCTTATAAGATAAACTTCGTATAGAGATTTATTCTCAAAACTATTTTATGCTTATAAGCTGCTTATAAAACAAATTTATATATATATATATATATATATATATATATATATATATATATACATATATATAAATAAGTTGCATTGTGTTAGTAATTGATGTTCTCCGGAATGCATGAACCGATTTTGTTTCTGCAAAATTTATATGAAAGGTGACGTCAATAGCAAGTTATCATAGTTTCTGTATGTGTATAGGTTTATGAGTTATAGCCATTTTAGTGAACACTGCAATCATTTCGAAATATTTGAGTTAATATTTTGAAAAACTGAAATACAATTCCTTTTTAAGTTCATTACAATAAAATTTTGGTCAAACCATTAATTTAATTTATATACTTAGCTTTTCTAAATCACAACTTCGGAGATCTATGAAATAAATTACATATAAATACAACACTAAAAACATAAATATTTAAATACATTATGCTCAGCCCACGTCATATGCATGCGCAGGATGCAATGACTTATGTGCATCATTACGGTTGACCAGATTTATTTATAACATTTACGTGTAATCCGCAATGGAGTGAAATTAAAGATAATTTATTCGCTGGCCAAATTCCTACCGACCGCCATGATATCACTTCCCCTGTTTTTAAGCAGAAATTTAAACTGCTTATGAATTTTAGCGTGAAATCTAAAGGGTTTGGTAAAGTGAAGTTCTGGATGTATTCTGTGGAGTGGCAAAAGCGTGGTTTGCCACACGCTCACATTTCAATATGGTTGGTAAACAAAATCACATCGCATGAAGTTGACAATGTTATATGTTCTGAAATTCCAGATCAAATAAGTGATCATATGACAGCCCACGTCATATGCTTGAGTACGCGAATAAGAAACCTGTTGAAGCTTTGGAAAGAACAATGAAAGATCTTCGATATAACTCTGAGTTGTTTGGTGGTGCGATTTTATTGCCAGGCGATTTTAGGCAAACATTGCCCGTCGTTCCTAGATCGGCAGCTGCCGATTTGGAGATGGAGATTTGTTAAAATATCAAAACTCACTATCAACGTTCGTGTTCACTTGCAGAATGATCCATCTGCTAATAAGTTCTCTAAGCAGTTGCCGAAAATTGGGAACGGTGCAATGCCTATTGATGACACTGGATTGATAACACTGCCAAATGATTTTTGCCGTTTCGTACAGTCAAAAGAGGAATTTATTGAATGTGTTTTCACTTACATAACACAACAATATACATGCCATGCATGGTTGAGTGCCAAAGCGATTTTAGCGGCAAAGACCAAAGATGTTACTGAATTAAACATGGCTACACAATCAAAGATTCCTGGCGAAGTGGTGTTGTACAAGTCTGTCGATACTGTTACCAATGAAGAAGATGTTTTGAATTATCCAACAGAATTTATGAATTCGTTGGACTTACCAAGATTGCCTCCGCATAATCTCCAATAGAAAGTTGGAGCCACTATTATTATGCTTCGTAATATCAATCAACCCCGTTTGTGTATTGGTACAAGACTTGCTATTAAAAGGTTGATGGCTTATGTAATTAAAGCTACTATTTTAACTAAAAAATTAAAAGGCGAAGATGTATTCATTCCACGTATCCCAATGATTCCGTCTGTTATACCATTTGAATTTAAACGACTTCAGTTTCCTGTTCGCCTTGCGTTTGCGATTACCATTAATAAGGCGCAAGGCCAATCTTTACAAATTTGTGAACTGAATTTAGTGTATCCAGTTTTCTCACATGGACAGTTCTATGTAGCCTGTTCGCGCGTTGGCAAACTATCGGTTTTGTATATTTACACCGAAAATAGAAAAACATTTACCACAGAGCATTACAATAAAAGCAGTTTATTACTGATTTAAATGAATTCGAATTAATTTTTTTATTTTCTTTTTTGCACTACGAATTGTGTAGGAGGTTCGCTAGTTTCGTATAAAAATTTGTATTATAAGCATCTTAAGAACATAAAATATCTTCTGTGGATAAATATGATCCCGTTTATCCTAAACATAAAAGGAAGGGTTGGTAGCCCACTTTTTAACAAAAATAAACCTCCACACGGGTTTTTATCAGTATTTTGTTTCAAATGTGTAATTTTTACTGTTTATTTACTAAACAAAAAAATATGTGTCTGTAAGGAGTTCCACATCCATGTTAAAATGATCTTTTCCTATTCCTTTGATGTTCTGACATTCACTTCTGAACAGTTTTTTTTTTTTTCGTATTACCTCCGAATGCTCTGAGATGTGCGGACGTAAATAGAATCTCCTCTATTCAACAATAAAGCGAATGTAATTTTAAAAAAATTATTTGATCTTAGGTCTAATATCTTGTCTACTTAATTACACAAAACGATCGAAGGTCAACAAAAATGTTAGTTACAAAATCTTTACGAAAGAATAATACATATATCGAGCCGTAACCGCCAAAAAAAACCTAAGGGGCGTGCTATTCAAAAGTAGTTTTTTTTTACGAAAACCCATTATCTGTCAAAGATCAAAGTCGTGTCATGTACCCGATCGAAATACAGCAAAAGCAATTTTAGCTTAAGTGCATTTTCCTATTTAATTTATAACTTGTTTTTTTTCGTAACCGCAAATTGCTAGTTAACATAAATTTCAGTTTTTCATAATTGTCAAAAACGGCAAGAATATTAATGAAGCAGTTAACGAACAACTGCTAAGGGCAATAATTAATAGGTAAAAAATAATAGTATTAAATTAGCTGATTTTTCATGGTATCAAATATATCGAAATATATCTTAAGAGCCACAAATACTATTTGTTTTAAATAAGATTTAGTATTATTAACTTTACATATTACAATCCTACGTAGCCAATATTATGGCTCAATTTCGAGTTAATCCGAGGATAGTTAAGAAATACATCTGCAAAATTTACTTTTTGTAGCTTAAGCTGTTTGACGGTGATGGGACGACATAATTGTAGGCATATTTCCATATGTACTGAGTTTCCCATTATTTTCAGTGGCTTTTGCGTTATTTATTATTTCAAAGCAATACCATATTCCATTAGCATGCGTTAAAATGTATATTAAATTTTAATTTATATATTTTTATGGTTTATAACCCCATAATAAAATAAATATTCATACAGAAATGTATTTTATAATCCTTTTGTGAAGCAAATTTTTTTATAAATTGAGCTGTAAATACTTACATAAATCATATATATTAAAAAAAATTTGTCAAAAATAAAATCCTTAATATTTAAAACGATTTTACACACAGTTGTTTCTACAGATATGTGGTATGTTTTCCAAAACGTTATTTGCCGTTACATTAATGTAAAATGGAAAGCTAAACAAATAGACGGACACTGCATTGATCAACTATTTCATAAAATTACGAAAACTAATATTGAGCCCCAAAACAAAAAACAAAGAAAATACCCCCTGGAGTGGGCTTTTTCAAAATCCAGATTTTTTACAACACTGATTTGGAAGCATTTTGGTGTATTTCCGAATGTGCAAGAGGGTGATGGTGAATATTCATCTTGACAACCTGATAAGAGCAAAATTGGGTTAGTCCGTAATGACAGTTAAGATCTTGCCATAAAATAATCGTATTGTTAACACTCTATTTATTTGAACTTAGCAGAATGGTAACCACAGAAACCAACTGCATTTTGGATTTAGGTTTCGGCGTTATATTTATGGTGTTATGGGTAAGTCACGTCTAATTTGAGCTTCACTGACTTCAATATTAAACATAAATACATATGTCAATATCAAGAATACATCCTCATATTTTGCTCTTTCAGTGACTGTAATTTTACTTCTTGTCTACTTTGGGGTATTGGAAAAAGAGAGTTGGTTGACTGTGCATATTAAAGAAAGCTTTCAAAATTATTTTGATAAGAGAACATGTAAAACGCAGATGTGACATGAACTTTAGAAAAAAAGGAGCCACTTTTCAGGGGTAGATATAAAAACGTTTAAATAAGCAAACTTCAGCAAGATCAAACGCAAACAATGATAACGGGTCTTCCGAAAATGAGATTTTAATCGATTCAAATATATATTTCAACGGAAGCAATCAATGTGTGATAATACAAATATTAAATCATTCAGAGCTCATTAGAAAATTCATAATTATTCTCACTCATTTCATGTTCATTCGTGAACATAAACATGTTGCATTAGAAGTTGGTGATGCCATATACATATATATATATATATATATATATATATATACATTTATATATATATATATATATATATATATATACATTTATATATATATATATATATATATATATATATATACATTTATATATA